>SKCR01044169.1:0-132030 GCA_019454045.1 Zanthoxylum bungeanum
CGATTATAGATACCAGTTGCTTGTGATCGATATATGCTTCGTACGGGGCAGACACTATTCCAGCCACCGGCCTTGCATGTGACATCAGATACTGGATCGCAATACGCAATACTATGTATACTATGTCTCACATAGATTATATATTCCTTTAAGAATATTTCTGGAGAATTTGGTAGGCACGATGTTTTGCTAGAAGCCAACCATGTCTCGTAAATCGGTAAGAACGTTGTACGAGGTACGCACGTGTTCGGATAGTCCGATAATCGAATTTACTGCCAACATATCAAGGAATCTCATGGGTCATTTCCCGAAGATTCATCGATGACGTATGATTCGAACATAATTAATCTAGGATTAATTACGGTGAGAATTTATCTGGGATAAAATTCAATTAGAAGGGAGAGAACGATTAATTCGGAATTAATCGATAAAATAATATATTCGATATATTAAATAAAATTAGATTTCATAACGGAATTAAAATTGGATTTTAATTCGGGCGAACGAATTAATTTAGAATTAATTCGCGAGCAACTTTAATGGTAATTTAATTAGGCATAATTATTTAATTAAATTTGATTTAATTAAGTCGCAACGAAAAATTCGTTAATTCGGAATTAACGAACCCGAGCCTGGGATGTGTTTGCGGGCCCACTCTGATTTTGAATCAAGTGGGGCCCACATCAAATGTCACTTAAGTGATGGATGTCTTGTCACTTTTTGGTGATTGACATCTAGTCATTTTTTATTGATGGGAGTAGTTGGAGGCATTAATGGTATTTTTCCTTCCAAACTTGGTTTTGCTTTTTGGAAAAGGATATACCAAAATTTGTTTTGACTTTTCATAAGTTGTATTTTGGTTTTAGAAACAAAAACACAATAAAAACAAAAACACTCTCATTTTCTCTCTTTGGCCGAATTCAACAAGCATTATTGGGGAAATTTTGTTGCAAAATTTCTCCATAGCTAGCACTTAAGAATCATTCAAGGTGATAGGGAAACCATCCTTTAAGCTTGGAATCTCAAATCACTCAAAGCTTGGAGCTCAACTTCATCAAAGAAAGCTTGGACACTTTCAAGGAAGGAAAAGTTTTGTTCTACACACATCCTCTCTACCGATCAAAGTGAGTATATTTCCTCTATACTACTTTTAGTATTCACATTATTTCATGCTTGATTTGATCTTGGGCTGACCTTAGAAACCCAACAGAATAATCTAATGAATCACTTCTATAGCACAGTCGCTTAGGTCATATCAATGAAACAAGATTAACTAAGCTACATAAGGATGGGTATTTCAGACCCTTCAAATATGAACCTTATGGAACTTGTGAGTCTTGTTTACTTGGTAAAATGACCAAACTAAGCTACATGTGTACGTTAATTGGTTGATAATCTCGTGTTGTAGTAGTCGGGCTGGTTAGGAATCTGTTCGGATGACATTCATCTCATACCTATTCTAAAATAGGTAATGAGTCTCATACGAGCATTGTATGCATAAGTCACCTTTATATGTGTGTTGTTTGATTATGTCCTTTGTGATAAATTGGTTGTTATATGTGTTATATGGTTGGTTATACGATGACTGTATGTGTGTCTGAGTGTATGTACGTGTATGATAGAACTCATAATATATACATATAGTGTATGGTTATGTGAAATGAATGAATGATTTGAAAACTGATGTGAATATTAGATGTTTTATAAGTTGTATTGGTACGAATGTATGTGTAAGAATTCTGAAAGTATGTTTGCATGAATATAAGAGAAATGTGTCATACGTATGTGTAAATGCAAATGAATCCCGAATGTAAAGCTATTGTAAGGTAATCGTGATTAAAGTAAGTGAAAGAAAGTTTATTTTTGTATAGAAGATAGTTTGTAATCGAATTGAAGGAAGTTATTGGATTAGTCGTTTTGATGAATTTCAAAGATGAATATTTGTGATAAAAGTTTGTATGTATGATTTCATGCTTCATGTGATTGAAGTGAATTTGATATTAAACGATATACTCTACGATATTCGAGTTTTACTTTGCATGCTTATGATATTTTGGCTTTTATATGGCCATATATACGTAAATAGATATGAGGATTTGCATATGTAATAAGATAACGGTTAGTTTAAATGTTGATAAATCTGAATTTGTAACTTGGTAATGTTGAAAGTTCTAGTATGCTTGACTTTTTATGTTTTGTTGGTTGCATGAGCATGGCTACTTACTTAGTTTTATGATTCACACCAAACTAGTTTGTAGTTTTGCAGTTTAGCTCTTAACAGGTCGACCACTACAGTTTTGGATTTTATGCTCGAGACATGGATCACCAAAGCGGCAGTCACCCTCACAAGTGTCCTGGGATAAACTTTAGAAATGATAGGATTTGGGATTAATATTTTATTTGTCGTGCTTAGCACGTTGTTTGTAAATATTGAGTAAATGTTTTGATTTCTTATGATGTTTTGGGCAGAGCCCTTGAGTGTTGATAGATAATGTGGGCACGGAGCCCTAGGTTTTGATTTTTATAAGTTTTGTGTGAACCTGAGGTCCTTTAATTGGTTTGATTTTTTTCTTAGATGTTGTTTGATGCTGGACTATGATCCAGGTTGGCCAGTTTTAGGATACATCATGCCAGATTTTTCTGTAAATTTAGAGGCTTATGGAGATGGGCAATCATGTCTCCTGCCGGTAACCCTCCTACCCCTGGCGGGGTGTTACATTTCTCTTTACATACATATTAAAATGATTTCAGTAAATCATTCTTATTACAGTACTAGAATAAATACAACCGCTCATGATGCCCATTCGTTGGTTTTCAAAGTTCATGCGCAGCAGAAACATGTTCGAAACATAAAAATATTTTTACAGGAACATTAAAAACTGGATCCGTATTTTCTAGTACATTAATAATATAAATATTTAGAACTTAAGTAGGAAATATACCTGTAGATCTGGATCTATTTGAATCACGATTCTTCGAACCACAATCTTCCTCGTTTTTCTCCTTACCTCCAACGGCACGTGTGGACATGAAAATAATTACGAAGAACACTCTAATTTTACGAAGGATCTGTATTGTAATATCCTGAATATTTTTCGGAACGGCTCTGGCAGCTTTCTGAATTGAGTTTTAGAATTTAGAAATGAGAAATATTTGGAAAATAGGACTTTATGTGTTGGAAAATAGGTTGGAATATTTTTAAGTGAAGTTTCGTCACGTCGGATAACATTTGGTTTCGAAAACTGGTTACGTGATTTCTTGTTTTATCTTTATACGCGTAAAAGTTTCTTGTTTCCAGTATAAAAATAGCAAATAAATTTTGATTGAGTTGATTCTTGAACCATCGAACTCATTTTTCTGAGACGACAACTTTCGTGTTGAACACGTTTTGAAATTTACATCAGAATGGCTTCAAAATTATGAATTTCTGAAGAGGCCCTATGAAAGAGGCCGATTGCAAATTCATGTTTTCGAAAACTTTCCTATATATACCTGAAGTTTTCCCTTAATTGCAAAAGATGGCATGACTAAACAAAAAAGCCACTCGACCCCCCCCACCAACCAAATCCATTCCTCTAGTTCAGTTTGCGCCTCCCACCACCGGTCGTTGCCACCACCACAGAAAGATACCACCCCACACCCCAGCTACCGGCGGCGGGCCAAGGGACGCCCGACGAAACGAAATGGAGAACACGCGCACATTGGTTTTACCGATCCTGGTTCCTCGCTTTCGTTTCCACAACGGCCTGAGCCACCCACCAAATCAAAGCTCTCAGAGAGTACTACAAGTAGGCGGTGGCGGATTTTTCGTTCCTTGCATGGTTGCACATGAAATGAGGAAGAAGATTAAGTGAATAGTAACCCACAGTGAAAACTCTGATAAAATTCAGTCGATTTCAGTATGTTCGTGGGATCATTTGGAGTCCGTATATGGCCTTTAAATCTCGGTAAGACCTCCGGTAAAAATCCGTAAATTTCAGTTTTCCACTAAATATTCGGATGTATCTAGTAGTTTCATAGAGTAGCGTATGATATAAAATGAATTGTTTGAGTAGTAAGCATATTGAATATGAGCATTTAGTAGAATCCAAATGAAAACGGAACGAGTTGATTGATCCGTTAAATATACAAGTTTCCGGTAAAATTAGGTTTTTTGCATATAAAATATGTTTTTGATTTTAACGATAGTTATGAGTTATATATGATATTATGAACATGTTTGGATAAATCCGGGTAGGTGTCAAGGGTTCGGGAACCCTTCCGGCGTTTGTGGAAACGTTTTCAGAAGATTTTACAACAATGTGTAAACCGAGATTTAAGTTAAGTTAATTGATCACTTGAATTAGTTTATAATGATGTTTTAAGATTAATAGAATTGAAATTTATTGAGATCGGACTTAATCTGGTAGTTCCGAAAAGATCCGGAATTTTATGCAGTTAAGTTGAGAATTCTGTAAGTTACGATTCTGACGGTATTTCGCCATTTGTTTTGACAGACTTGACTAAGATCTGGAGCGTTCGCGAAGCCAGGTAAGTAAACCATGCAACGAGAACTTGATTTTGTAAGTAACACACACACATATATATATCATAGATATAGAAAACTAACATGTATGATAAAAGAGAACCAGTTAAGAGGCGATTTTGAGTACGGGGTACGGGATTACGTATAGTTAAGTTTATCGACCGACACAAGTATGAATTTTTTTTTATTACTTTGATGTGAAGTGAAATGTTTGATGAGCATAATGTCTATGTGTATGTATAAATGTCGTAAGGGTATGAACCTGTAATGATATGATTATGTGTAAGTAAATGAATAAGTAAATGTATAAGTATCTGAACATATATTTGTATATACATTTGATGTTAAGATATGTATAGGTTTGTTATATGGAATCGGAATGAGGCAACCATGATTTCTGATTTGATATTAGCTTATGTATGAATCTGGTAATGTTAATAAGTTGCTATTGTTTATATATGCGATTTATTTTTGTATAGAGATTGAAGAGGTTAAGGATGATGAGAAATGAGTATAAGCCAAACACTTTTTAAATGAATATGTGTAATTAATAAGTTTTGTATCAAAGGTTTTCATATAGAAAATAGGAAACTAAGTATGTTTCATTGATAAATGAAAGATATATGGATTGTTTAAAGTTATGACATTTGCATTCGTAATAATATGTATATTTTGTATGTTTGAACATATGTATGTATATGAGTGTTTGAATGATAGCTTAAAGTGTTGTCATGGGTGTGTTTATGTATGAGAAGTTGTGCAATGAGTTTGTGTTCTATGATATGTGTGCATATTTAATTGGTCGATGTTCTCATAGTATAGTAGTCGAGATGGTTAGGGATCCGTTCGGACGGAATTCATCACATACCTATTCTAAAATAGGTAATGAGTCTCATATGGGCATTGTATGTGTAAGCCATTCATATGTTTGTATTGTTTGATGATGTGTTCTATGATGTACTGATTATTATTTATGTTCGTTATCTGTTGTACGATGACGGTATGTATATTTGTGTGTTTGTATATGTATGATAGAACCCATAATATGTATGGATAGTCTATGCTTATGTGAAATGAATGAATGATTTGGAAACGGATGTGGATATCAGATGTTGTAAAGTGTGATTGCTAAGTTATATTGATATGTATGTATATATGTAAGAACTGTAGGGGTTCTTAGGGGCTAAATCGGGTAACGCAGCGGAAGCGGTGGAAAATCGTATTTTCCGATTTCAAAACTTTTTCTCGGATTAATTAAATAAACATATTTATTTAATATTCCAATAATCAAATTATGAAATAAAATTCAATAAATCATATTTAAGTGAATTTACAAAATTACCCTTACTTAGTATTTTGTCTATTTTAGTCCGAAATTGATCAAATCAATTTTGAATGATTCTAAATCATTTCCAAGATGAACTTAGCATGTTCAAACATCAAACAAACCGAAAGCAACAAAATCCCCAAATTTTATCCATTTGGCCGAGAGCCTCACAAGGGTGCCATTTGGTGCACTTTGTCATTTCATGCTTCAAAACACATCAAGATGTAATCCAATGAACATGAAAATTTATATGCATCATATACACACACAAATACACAACATATATGAAAAGCCCCAAATTTGGAATTGGTCATGAACCCCTAATTTTTCAATTTTCCACAAATGGACAAATTAGACCAAATACATTAAATCAATTACTTCAATCATCATTCTCACATCCAATCCAAGTCTCAACATAATGAAACAACTCAAGATGAAATCTAGGTCATCTAAGAGTGGGTCAACAACTCTAGATTAGCAACATGGTTTCCAAAACCTTAAAAGAAAGCTTATTACTACAATAGTCTTACACTTCCTTCATCACACATGCTTTACACCTCCATCAAAACTTCCATCAACAAAAAACACAAGGAACAAAGAAAGAAATAACCTAAGAATATCATATATTAAAGCCTAGAACCTAAGGAACAATTTCCTTACTAATAGCAAGTTCAAGAAACTTACTAAAAATCCAAGCTTTCTTGATTTTTGTCTTTCTTTTCTCAAGTTTCCTTAGGCTTCTTCAATGGAGTTTCTTTTAGTAAAGTGTGGTAGGTTATGAAATGAAAATGAAATGAAAACAATTTATACTTCTTGATTTTAGCCTTGGCCGAAATTACCTAAGCCAAATACAAATATTAATTTCAATTTTCATTTCAAATTCATTTAGTCAACTTGCATAAATATCATAATAACACTTTATTAGATATTTAATTAAGTAAAAAGGCAATAAAATTTAAATCAAAATCAAATATCATTTAATATTATTAAGAATTTATATTTTAATTAATTTAATCATTAAATTAATATTATTAATTAATTAAATACAAATATATTAAATATATGTATTATATTTACATTAAATATCAAAAACATATATTCATTTAGGATATTAGTCAAATATCTCAATTTGACTATTAATTAATGTGTATTTAATTAATCAAGTATTAAATGTAAATACACAATAATTAGGCAAATGACTATCTAGTCCATTTAGCATGTATCTTACGTTTAACCTTTAAACGACTTTATAAATAATCAATATTATTTATTAATGTTGCTCTAGTGCTCTACGAGTATGTTTCATTATTGAGACTCTAGATTCAGGTATATCCGTCACGAAATCAAATTTCGTGTCCATAATCTATCTACCCGTAGATTATGACGATCACGGATAATCTCGCTGAATCATACAGGTCGAGGTCATCGCAAATGTATAATTCCTCCGTCACAGGTATCCGGATAAATCCCAGAGATATAGATATAAACGTCAAATCTCTACGGGGTTTATCCAGTCGACTATTCCATTAGCAATCTCTAAAAGAATGTTTAGAACTAGCTTCTAAAATTTACCACGGGCCCATGGTTTTATCTGATTGCTAATCATATGGACCACCTATGCTCTGGTACACAGAATTGACGGATCATATCTTGACACACATAGGACACCCTTGAGGATCTATCTACACCCAACGAACAGGCGGAGGTCTGATCTTAATAGATCGGTGACGTGACTGCCGTCTAAGTGTAGAAGATGTCTCATGTGCCCACAATGACATCTCAAGTCTAAGAATCACAAGTGCTACTCAACCCAAGAAGATTCTTATTGACGCTGGTGTACCATCCATTAAGAATCTTCGGTGAGTCGTTCAGTGTTTATCCGCTATAAACACCTACACGTCTATACTAGTCTCCAAGACTTATGGTTTATTGAGAAACCATTGGAATCATATATTCCAGTATACGACATGTACCGGTCTCAACGGGTTTACTATACTGCCCAAGTAGTGTAAACCTTGATCAGGAACTGTCTGAGAATGACAACGTCATGATACTACTCAATGTCTGTTGCGACGCTTTTGCAACAGTACCATGACTAATCATTCTAAGGTCATTACGTCTTTACCATTTAATAAGATAGATTATATTATAGAAACTGCATATATTATTCATAATAATAATGTTTTATATAAGTATTCAAAAGATATACAACCGGGAATTGGCGCTCTGAGCACCAACCCCAACAAGAACTCTGAAAAAAGGATTGGCATGAATTTAAGAGAAGTAATTTATGATTTTCGCACTGTTATGGGTGAATGCGTATAAGTCATAAATGGTAAGTTGTATTAAAGCTATCGGGATTAAAAGATAGTTTGTAATCATATAGAAAAAGTTTGTTTGATGTCTCAATGATGTTTATTCGTGATAAAAGTATAAATATATGACTATATGTTTCACATGATTAAAATAGATTTGATGTTAAACGATGCGCTTTGTGATATTTGAATTATTGCCTTGCGTGCTTTGAATATTTTGGCTTTTAGATCGGCATATATATAAGGATTTGCATATGTAATAGATAAACGGTTAGTTAAAAGTTGATAAAGCTGAATTTGTAACTTGGTAATGTTGAAAAGTTCCTAGTATGCTTGACTTTATGTTTTGTTTCTTGCATGAGCATGGTTACTTACTGAGTTTTATAACTAACACCAAACCAGTTTGCTAGTTTTGCAGGTTGGCTTCTAGATTGGTCAACCACTACAGCTTTGGAAGTCATGCTCGAGACGTGGATTACCCAAACGGTAGTCACCCTCGCAAGTATCATGGGATAAGTTTTCGAAGTTTAGCATATTTGATTTATTGTTTTGTTTGTCATGCTGAGAACGTCGTTTGTATTAAGTAAATTATTTGATTGTTTATGATGTTTTGGGCACAAAGCCCTTGAGTGTTGATATATGATATGGACACAGAGACCTTAGATGATGATTTTGATGTGTTGGTGTGGACTTGAGGTCCATTTTGAGATATGATGTTTATTTCAGGTTCATTTTGATGTTGGACTGAGATCCAGGTTGTCCAATGTTAGGATACATCATGCCCATTTTTTTTTTATAAATTTAGAGGCTTATAAAGATGGGTTAATCTTGTCTCATGCCGATAGCATCTTGTCTTTGGTGGGGTGTTACAGTTATGGTATCAGAGTAAAGGTTTAGGTGTCGGTGACTGCATGTACAATGTATCTGATCGTCTAAGTAAGTTTTCTGCTACGTATAGACTATATAGGTCTCATGTTTGAAATTTGATTCGATTTCTGGTATATAGTATGATATACTACGATTTTGATTGATATAGGTGATTTGGATTATCCTCATATGTTTGTGTACTATGAATATATGTATATGCATAGATATACTAAGTTAAAATATATGGTTTATATAGGTATATGTATAAGTAAGTAATGTGAATTCAATGTGTTCTGAGGTATAAGTAATTCTATGATGTTGATAACCTGAATTGTGAACTGATATTTTTGAACATGTTTTGAAAACTTGGTATTTGATTTTTGACATAAAAGCGTTTTGAAAAGAAAAATGGAAGGAAAGAAAGAAAGAAAGTTTTCAGATATTTCGATTTTGATTAAAGAATAAGAAAATGTTTCCTCCGCCTCGATGCTTGATTTACTTTTTTATGTTTTGAATTCGTCGAGGTGCTTGATAATATGTTTCCGCCTCGACGCTCGAAAATGATTTTGATGTTTTTAAACTGTAAAACTTGTTTCCGTCGAGACGCTCAAAAATTTGTTTCCGTCACAATACTAGATGATTTTATGTTTTTTACCCTCTGTGGCGCTTGTTATATGTTTCATTTCATCTTGGCCGGGTGCTTGTTATGGGGTACAGACCATCAGAAAATGGCTGGCCCACTACCTTGTCGACATGGTCTGCATACTGTCGAGTTCGTGTGCGCGACTGAACAGTGGACGATCGATATGTATTTGAAAAGTTTGCATTAAAGATTTATTTTGATTTACACATATTTATATTTTGGGGGGAAATGATTTCAAAAGAATTACATTTTGATTTTGATATTTTTTAAGATATCATACAATATGATATGTTTCCGTCACGGCGCTTGTATATGGTTTTTTATAATTTTATAATTTGAAATGATATGTTTCCACCGTGACGCTTGTATAGGGGTTTGTCCAACTGTAGTGGGTCGACCCGACCCACTGTCGACATTGGATTGTTTCATTAATTATCAGATTTGTGCGCGTGATTTGGGCATTGGGTTTCGTCCAGTTGCATTATGCTAGATGCTCGATATGGATTTACGATGATGGATTTTGAAACTGATTTTGATTACAGTAAAAGAGTTTTTCAAATGTATTTTCGAAATGGTTTTTGAAAGAGATCGTTTTACGTTTTCTATTTTGAATGATGATAGAGATTGACAAATTTCAAACTATCAACATCATAAGAGCATTATAATTATATGTCACTTCTAAGTAAGCTATTTGTATTAAGTAAATGATTTGATTGCTTATGATGTTGCGGGTACAGAGCCATTGAGTGTTGATAGATGATATGGGCACAAAGCCCTTAAGTGATGATTTTGATGTGTTGGTGTGGACTTGAGATCCATTTTGATATATGATGTTTATTTCAAGTTTTTTTTGATACTGGACTGACATCCAGGTTATCCAATTTTAAGATACATAATGCTCGATTTTTTGTAAATTTAGAGGCTTATGAAGATGAGTTAATTCTGTCTCTTGTCGGTAGCACCTTGCCTTTAACAGGGTGTTACATGTATACTCGACACATAAGATAAATATTTAGTATTATTTTCTTTTTGGGCTTTCTCAAAACCAAAAAATTAAAATAAAATAAAAAAATAAAATAAAATAAAAACTTTTTTCCATTTTTTTTTCTTTTTTTCCCCTCACCCAGCACCCTTTTTTTATTTGTGTGCTCAACCTTTTGATTCTTTTTGACTTTTGATCAAATCTTAAAAATTACTGCTTAAGCTAACGTCCTTGTTGTTTTATATTCTCTCTTTGATGGATTTTTTGATCAAATCCAATTCTTCGACTTGCCCACGGTTTTGATTTTCTTTTTATCAAAACAAAGTCAAGTATATTCCTAATGGATATTATCAATTTTGATTTTCAAAAAATCAAAATAAAATCCTTTAATATTTATCTTATAATTTAACAAAAATGAGATAATTCATTTAAAAAAATTTCAAAATTTCAACTTTTGAAAATATTATCTCATTAAATTAAAATTTATTTAATCAAATTAATTAAATATTTAATTTCATAAATTAATAAATAGACACATTATCTATTGATAAATATATTAGGAAACTCTTTGTGACAATTTTCAAACAAGAGTTATATATAATAATTAGAGTGTAAAATAATTCATAATTATTTTTCTTCGCAATTATTTCAAATAGTGATAGAAGACGATGAAGGGATTGATGGACTTATAATTCTAAATTTCAACAATTTCGTTGATTAATTATAAACTCTTTTATTAATCAAACGAAATTATTATCCTTTATCCTGACTTTCATTAGTTCTCAAGTAAACAATTAATTTATAACTTTTATAAATTTGGGCGTTAATCGTTCAGGTCTTGAACTAACAAACAAGGGAATCTTATGAACGGATTTCATTGTATCAGGTTAGCATTCCTAACTATTCATTCAACTCATTCCCAAAATAAAAGGTTTACGAAATGTAGTAACTACAAAACCATACCGAGTAAATTAAATTAAAATGATATAGGAGTCTACTAAATACACTAAATTAAGATCATCACATATATGACCATCATTATGATCAAATTGATGTTCTTTATTTAACGGAAATTATTAGAACTTTTCAATTTTATCTGGTCTTGTCCAATATAATCTTATGATATAAAATACATTGATTTATATGTCTCTATATAATATAGTTTGGATAGAACTATACCATTAATAATGGAATGAACTGTTTTTATGACTTTGGATTTGAAGATTTCCAACTTCAAATTATAGTTATGGAAAATTTTTGATTATTACTCTTTAAATTTTATCCATACATATATGTATGTAACATTTTACAGAGACATATATATTTAATTTAAAGCTACATAAATAATCACAGAATTTTCATGAATTTTATAAAGCAAATCAAAATGCATACATGGAATAAAATCGAATAATAAATTTATTAATCAATCATATTTCAAACACATTTTCTTTTCGGGCATAAAATCCCAACAGTTGCATCCAAAGTATTTGAGCGCAACAACTACCCGCCGCAATGTATTTAGCTTCGGTAGAAGAAAAGGACAACGCTATTTTATTTCTTGCTAAACCATGAGACTAGGTAATTTCCTAAAATGTGACAAGTACCACTTGTACTCTTTCTATCCAATCTACAACCACCAAAGTCAGCATCATTATAGCTAACAAAGTAGAAATCCATACCTCAAAGTCCCAAATTAATTATTCCCGAGAGATATCTAAAAATCTATTTTACCGTACAAATATGAGGTTCACGAGGATTAGATTGAAATCTTAAACACATACAAACACTAAACATTATATCAGGACTATTAGCAGTTAAATAAAGTAAAGATCCGATTATACCTTAATATCGTTTAATGTCTACGGGTTTATCTTCATTTTTTTCAAGTTTCAAGGTTTAACTGATGGGTGTCGAATAATATTTGCTTGATTCCATCCCAAATTTCCTTAGTAGCTCCTTGACATATTTGGCTTGATTTATGAGCACTCTATATTTTCTTTGATCAATTTATAGTCATAGAAAGAACTTGATTGCTTAATTCTTTCATGCTCATCTCGAACTCGCTAATCATACAATTGGAAAATTCTTCACACAAAGAGGGGTTAGTAGCACCGAAAATAATATCATCATCATAAATTTTAACTACTAAATTTATAATGCTTATTCTTAATGACTTGGTGTCAACTATATCCATGACAAAGCCATTTTCTAAAAGAAAAGAGCTAATCCTATCATACCTGTAGATCTGGATCTATTTGAATCACGATTCTTCGAACCACAATCTTCCTCGTTTTATCTCCTTACCTCCAACGGCACGTGTGGACATGAAAATAATTACGAAGAACACTCTAATTTTACGAAGGATCTGTATTGTAATATCCTGAATATTTTTCGGAACGGCTCTGGCAGCTTTCTGAATTGAAGTTTAGAATTTAGAAATGAGAAATATTTGGAAATAGGACTTTATGTGTTGGAAAATAGGTTGGAATATTTTTAAGTGAAGTTTCGTCACGTCGGATAACATTTGGTTTCGAAAACTGGTTACGTGATTTCTTGTTTTATCTTTATACGCGTAAAAGTTTCTTGTTTCCAGTATAAAAATAGCAAATAAATTTTGATTGAGTTGATTCTTGAACCATCGAACTCATTTTTCTGAGACGAACAACTTTCGTGTTGAACACGTTTTGAAATTTACATCAGAATGGCTTCAAAATTATGAATTTCTGAAGAGGCCCTATGAAAGAGGCCGATTGCAAATTCATGTTTTCGAAAACTTTCCCATATATACCTGAAGTTTCCCTTAATTGCAAAAGATGGCATGACTAAACAAAAAAGCCACTCGACCCCCCCCCACCAACCAAATCCATTCCTCTAGTTCAGTTTGCGCCTCCCACCACCGGTCGTTGCACCACCACAGAAAGATACCCCCACCCACCAGCTACCGGCGGCGGGCCAAGGGACGCCCGACGAAACGACATGGAGAACACGCGCACATTGGTTTACCGATCCTGGTTCCTCGCTTCGTTTCACGGCCTGAGCCACCCACCAAATCAAAGCTCTCAGAGAGTACTACAAGTAGGCGGTGGCGGATTTTTCGTTCCTTGCATGGTTGCACATGAAATGAGGAAAGAAGATTAAGTGAATAGTAACCCACAGTGAAAACTCTGATCAAAATTCAGTCGATTTCAGTATGTTCGTGGGATCATTTGGAGTCCGTATATGGCCTTTAAATCTCGGTAAGACCTCTGGTAAAAATCCGTAAATTTCAAGTTTTCCACTAAATATTCGGATGTATCTAGTAGTTTCATAGAGTAGCGTAATGATATAAAATGAATTGTTTGAGTAGTAGCATATTGAATATGAGCATTTAGTAGAATCCAAATGAAAACGGAACGAGTTTGATTGATCCGTTAGAATATACAAGTTTCCGGTAAAATTAGGTTTTTTGCATATAAAAATATGTTTTGATTTTAACGATAGTTATGAGTTATGTATGATATTATGAACATGTTTGGATAAATCCGGGTAGGTTCAGAGGGTTCGGGAACCCTTCCGGAGCGTTTGTGGAAACGTTTTCGGAAGATTTTACAACAATTTGTAAACCGAGAATTTAAGTTAATTGATCACTTGAATTAGTTTATAATGATATTTTAAGATTAATAGAATTGAAATTATTGAGATCGGACTTAATCTGGTAGTTCCGAAAAGATCCGGAATTTTATCGCAGTTAAGTTGAGAATTCTGTAAGTTACGATTCTGACGGTATTTCGCCATTTGTTTTGACAGACTTGACTAAGATCTGGAGCGTTCGCGAAGCCAGGTAAGTAAACCATGCAACGAGAACTTGAATTGGTAAGTAACACACACACATATATATATACATAGATATAGACAACTAACATGTTATGATAAAAGAGAACAGTTAAGAGGCGATTTTGAGTACGGGAAGAGTTGCGGAGTATTACCCCTTCCGACGGACTTGTAACGTGCTTCCAAAAGTTGACATAAAAGGTTAGACCTGAGGGTACTTTTCACATCCATTTTCATTCATATTTTTACTGTTTATTGAATTTTATTTGCATGATTATTGTGAAATGATGCATGTTGTGACCCCTGAATAGATAGAAAAATGCATGATTATTATGAAATGATGTGTGTTGTGGCCCTTGAATAAAATGGAAAATGTGTCCCCTCTTGTGGTATATAGGATGGAAACCCATAAGTAAACTCCGTAGCCGAATCCGAATGGACGGTAGTGCGGTCTGTACTTGGGATACAACTCCACGAACCACTTGAGTAAACGGCACATATTCTGATTCATGTTATCTTGTTTGTTTATTATCTGCACTTATATTTTGCCATTTATTTTCCGCACATTACTTGTTTGTGTAATGATGAGGTAAAGCGCATGGGCTTAGTAAGTGCGATTAAAGGTCCTCTATTTCGAGGGGTTAAAATCCTTTACCACGATGTTTTGCCGCGCCGGATGATTTATATTCGGTTGAATGTGAGATGTGTTCAATCGGGTATACAAAGTCCGATATTGTTATCTTTATTTCTTATATGCATTGTGTTATTAGCGCATGGGCTTAGTAAGTCGGATTAAAGGTCCTCTATTTCGAGGGGTTAAAATCCTTTACCATGATGCTTTGCCGCGCCGGATGATGTATATTCGGTTGAATGAGAGATGTGTTTAATCGGGTATACGAAGTCCGATATTGTTATCTTTATTTCTTATATGCATTGTGTTATTAGCGCATGGGCTTAGTAAGTCGGATTAAAGGTCCTCTATTTCGAGGGGTTAAAATCCTTTACCACGATGCTTTGCCGCGCCGGATGATGTATATTCACTTGAATAAGAGATGCATTCAATCGGGAATACGAAGTCCGATATTGTTGTTTTTTTATCTCTTATATGCATTGTGTTATTAGCGCATTGGCTTAGTAAGTCAGATTAAAGGTCCTCTATTTTGAGGGGTTAAAATCCTTTACTACGATGCTTTGCTGCGCCGGATGATGTATATTCGGTGGAATGAGAGATGCGTTCAATCGGGTATATGAAGTCCGATATTGTTGTTTTTTTATCTCTTATATGCATTGTGTTATTAGCGCATGGGCTTAGTAAGTCGGATTAAAGGTCCTCTATTTCGAGGGGTTAAAATCCTTTACCATGATGTTTTGCCACGCCGGATGATGTATATTCGGTTGAATGAGAGATGTGTTTAATCGGGTATACGAAGTCCAATATTGTTATCTTTATTTCTTATATGCATTGTGTTATTAGCGCATGGTCTTAGTAAGTCGGATTAAAGGTCCTCTATTTCGAGGGGTTAAAATCCTTTACCACGATGCTTTGCCGCGCCGGGCTAGGTACAACTTATTGGATGAGAATGAGTTCAATCGGACACGTGAGGTCCTACATTGTGGATTTGTTTGTCTATATATGTGTTGCATGCCTCAGGTCTGGTTCCGTTCGAACGTGTTCTCGAATGCTATACGAACACGAACCTTCTGTTTACCGTTCGAACGCGTTTTCGGACGCTACTCGAATGCACACGCATTTTCTTAGTTTTATCATGCATCAGGTCTGGTCCCGTTCGAACGCGTCCTCAAACGCCACACAAACGCGAACCTTCTATTTATTGTTTGAACGCGTTTACGAACGCTACACGAATGCGCACACACTGAACTGAGTCATTTTCATCATATTTTATGCATAATTGCCCTATTAGTTATCCCTTTGTATTACGAACCTGATTGCTTCTCTTTATTATGCATGATTGTGCAATTGCCATTTATCTGTATTCCCCACATGTATGAGTACAATGTGCTTATTAAGTTGTATGCTTGCCGTATGTTAATTTACCTTTATGCATGCAAATTCGTACATAGATTATATGCAAATAGGTTCTATGCAAACATGAAAAATGTTTTATATGCAAACTTAGATATGAGCTTTGTTCTTATGCATGCGAACTTAGGAGTAAATTATCCTTGGAAATGTGTTGCTTAGGCTTGGTTAAATTATTGCACAAATCATTTTATTACAAGTGGCATAAGTAAGGGACCATTCTGAACCCAACGAATTGAGGTATTCCCTTGCGAGGGGTGAGTGCGGCCTTAAATCTTTGTCCCGGTTCACACCGGGTGGCGACTCCATTATTTTCCGGTTTAGTCCCCCGCGGGCTACTCCGTACTCCCAACCGGGCCGCGAGCCCGGAACAGCATGCGTCGCCCAGTTCCTGTGTTCCCACAGTCTGGTGACTCCACTGGGGATAGAGAATTGGCCCCGAAATAATGTCTTGTAATGTTTAGATTTGTGCTTTAATTAACCGTGTCTACAGTGGGTAAAATGGGGTTTGATCAAAGACATTTTGAGGTTAGGTGATGGTTTGGTGTCTTCCTTCATTCACTACCTTTCTATAAGGAAAAGGTCTGAAGGCACCTAAATAATCATTACATTTAGCCTGTTGTGACAGACTAATTTAGAAGACTTGTGTTTATTCCTGTCACCAAGCGATAAGAGCCTAAGAGGCTTGGGTATTTAAGAGTGTTCGCTCCACCCTCCCTCTAGGGAATCTACAACAAGAAATCCATTTGACAGTTAGTCACACGCTATAACTCGTTGGCACGTACTTTAGGGTATAAAAAAGGTGAGCTCACTTGGTCGCTCGAACCCTTGAGTGGGGAGACCTAGTTGTGGGAAATCCTTCGCCAGCGAGAGTCTTTGTCTATACTCCCACGAACCCACGCGTAGACCGGGGTTGTATGGCCTATAGCAACTATTTCCTTGTACTTGTGGACCATCCTCATTTGGATGCAGTTGTACTTCTTGTCAGAAATACGAACTGGGTGGCCATTTAAACTGGGACGAGTTCGTATCCTATGACAATTGGGCCAAAAGCTTCTAAAATGCTGATGGGCCACTTTATAGAAATTATTTTTGTATGCTTGTGTTTGGGAACATTGTCGTTTGGATCCATTCGGACCTTTTTTCATGAGTTATGGGCTTGTTGGGTCATTTAAACTGGGACAAGAACGTATCTTATGATGATTGGGCCAAAAGCTTCTAAAACGCCAATGGGCCACTATATGTTTGTGTTTATGAGCATTATCATTTGGATACGGTTGGACTTCTTGCCATGAGATGTGAACTTGTTGGGCCATTTAAACTGGGACGAGTTCACTCCTATGACAGTTAGCCCAAAAGCTTCTAAAATGATGATGGGCCGATTTACGTGAAAATTTTAATGAGTTGATATATTCCTTGTATCACATGCATCTCATTCATCTCATGCATACATATATCCTGTTAACACCCTCTATGTCCATAAAAGACATCATAGATTCCTGTTGGGTTAGGAAAGATGAAAGACTCACTAAAAGACCGGTAACAGATATGAGTACATCCGATAATGAGGTATCCCGGATAGATCAACTAGAGAATGGTTTCGTTAAGATTACCGAACAGTTGCAAACCTTGACTATTGTCATGGCAAATATGGTTTTTCCTCGTGTTGGGGGAAATTCTGAGAATGTGAGGCGTGAGGAGCCTCTGAATGGGTTGGGGGATGATATCCCCGATTTTGGTGATGATATGGTCGAATATGCCGCGGAGAGAATAGTCGGGTCTCAGACAGAATTTCAGAAGCTTCGGGATCAGGTTGAAACAGTTACCCGCAAAATGAGGGGTAAACATGAAAAGTTGTTAGATTATGAGGCAATGACCTTCGAAGAACAGTTGCCAGCTCAGTTCAAAATGCCGGATATGGCTAAGTTCAACGGGAATGGAGATCCGAGGGTCCATCTCCGTCAATATGTTTCAGTCATGAGTTCAGTGGATTTATCCAAGCGTTAAGTGCAAAAAATGTTTGGGATGTCACTTGAAGGGGCGCCGGTAGTCTGTTATCACAACCTTGACAAAAGGTTAAGGAAGATTGGTAGGAATTGGCAGATGTATTTCTGAAATAGTATGTTACAGACTTGGAGATTGATTTCTCACTCCGTGATTTGGAGAACACTAAGCAGAAGTCAGAGGAAAGCTTCAAGGAGTATGTGGATCGCTGGAGGAACCAGCTTCTGAAAATGCAGACTCGGCCCTCAGAGAAGGACCATATCAAAATGATCATCAAGGGCACCAAGCCCTCGATCTATGGCAAGTTGAGGATGATGACTTCAATGATTACTGATTTCCGACAGTTGAGAGAGACAGTTATGGATATAGAGGAAGAAGAGGCTGAAAACAGAAAGTTTTATGGCCAGAATAGAAGAACTTTTCGGGGGCCTTCTGAGACCAAGCCCGCTACTGCCGAGGTCGCTACCGTCAAAAACAGGCGATTCTCCAATCTTGGTAGACCTTTGTCAAAGGTGTTTGAAAAACTGAAGGTACAAGGACTTCTAAAACCTTTTGAACCTAGGCCATTTCCGAACCATGTGCCACCGTACGTCAACCTAAACCAGTATTGTTACTTCCATCAAGAAAAAAGGCCATGACAACGACAACTGCACCCGCCTTAGGCATGAGGTCCAAAACCTCATTGACTCCCATAAAATACCCAATCTAGAAAAAGAACAACCCAACACACACATGAACCCTCAACCATAAAGCCACTCAACCACCCAGGCTTCTTGCATTGAGATAAAGGATAACAGTGACGAAACATAGGCCAAGGAAGAAGGCAATGTTGCGAATGATGAAGTTATTCCTCCTAGTTTATTTGATCCTGCATTTTTAATATAGACATTGATTTAGTCTACATGTTCGGACCATTTTCTTAAATGATAATAAAGACGTTCATTTCGCTAAATCTCTTCTGCAATATGAGTATATTTGAGAAAAGCATTCAACCTTGGTACTATGAAATTCAGTGATGTTTAGAACACGGGGAATCCTCGGAATAAGCAAGCAGAAAATATACGATAGCCATTCAGAAATTGGGAAATGGGGGCAGTGAAAATATCAGACTTGGAAGGGAATTAGTTCACCGAGCCGATCAACGTAGAAAGATTGAAGCAGTGGCTTGCCTGAGGAAAAGAAGACTGAGCAATCACCAAGAGAATTGGCAGAAGACCTAACCTGATGAGATAGGAACATTCATGCATGCATACACGTAACACATTTTGCATCCTTTTGTGTTTGTTTTGTTTTGTGTTCACAGGTTTTGAAGAAGAAAACAGAAAGCGGCAAAGAACAAGCTAATCAGAAACGGTGAAAAGCACAGTATCGGATTCGGGTAATAATCCCAGGGTTGAGGCCCATTTGAGTTTGAGTTTTGGGTATGGCACTCTGGGGGCGAGGCCCACATTAGTTTCAGTATCAGTCTTGTCGGGAATGGCAATCTGGGGGCGAGGCCCACGTCATTATCAGTAGCTTGGGGACGAGTCCCAGGGTTGAAGCCCATATCAGTATCAGTTTGGGGGCGAGGCCCACAGTCAGCTCAGTCCGGAACTAAAGCCCACATTCAGTATAATTCAGGAACAAAACCCACAGTCAGCTCAGATCGGGCATAAAGCCCACATTTAGTACAATTCATGAACAAAGCCCACATTCAGCTCAGATAGGGGATAAAGCCCACATTCAGTACAGTTCAGGAACAAAGCCCACAGTCAGCTCAGATCGGGGATAAAGCCCATATTCAGTACAATTCAGGAACAAAGCCCACAGTCAGCTCAGATCGGTGATAAAGCCCACATTTAGTATAATTCAGGAACAAAACCCACAGTCAGCTCAGATAGGGGATAAAGCCTATATTTAGTACAATTCAGGAACAAAGCCCACAGTCAGCTCAGATCGGGGATAAAGCCCACATTTAGTACAATTCAGGAACAAAGCCCACAGTCAGCTCAGATATGGGATAAAGCCCACATTCAGTACAGTTTAGGAACAAAGCCCACAGTCAGCTCAGATCGGGGATAAAGCCCACATTCAGTACAGTTCAGGGATAAAGCCCACATTCAACATAATCAGGAACAAAGACCACATTCAGCACAGTCAGGGGAATAAAGCCTTATCTTGACACAGTTCGGGAATACAGCCCGGGGGAATAAAGCTCTATCTTAACACAGTTCGGGAACAAGGCCCAAGGGAATAAAGCTCTATCTTAACATAGCGCGGGAACAAAGCCTAGGGGAATAAAGCCCACTTTCAAAGGAGTTTGGGAACAAGGCCCAGAGGAATAAAGCTCTATCTTAACACAGTTCGGGAACAAGGCCCAAGGGAATAAAGCTCTATCTTAACACAGTTCGGGAACAAGGCCCAAGGGAATAAAGCTCTATCTTAACATAGCTCGGGAACAAAGCCTAGGGGAATAAAGCCCACTTTCAAAGTAGTTCGGGAACAAGACCCAGAGGAATAAAGCTCTATCTTAACACAGTTCAGGAACAAGGCCCAGAGGAATAAAGCTCTATCTTAACACAGTTCGGGAACAAGGCCCAAGGGAATAAAGCTCTATCTTAACACAGTTCGGGAACAAGGCCCAGGGGAATAAAGTCCTATCTTAACACAGCTCAGGAATAAAGCCTAGGGGAATAAAGCTCACTTTCAAAGCAGTTCGGGAACAAGGCCCAGGGGAATAAAGCCATATCTCTACATAGTTCGGGAACAAAGCCTAGAGGAATAAAGCCCACTTTCAAAACAACTCGGGAATGAAGCCCAGGGGAATAAAGCTCTCTCTCAACGCAATTCGGGAATAAAGCTCTCTCTCAACGTAATTCGAGAACAAAGCCCAAAGGTCAAAGAATCTCAGGATAACAAGTAAGTTAAGCAACAGCTGGCGAGCCAGGTTAGTAAAAAAATGCATGCATAACTTTGATAGGATTGTCATTGTCACACACTGCACAAGTCCCATCAAAGTGGGGCCGACTGTAGGCACTGCATTTTTGCATATAAGTCCCTATGATGAGTCTCATTTGGAGACACTACCTTTTAAGTCGAGGAAGTCGCGGGAAACGGACGTCGGAAGGGAATCAGTATTTTTGTTAGATTTTATTCGCTTGTTTAGCTTCGGGTTCGCTTGTTGGACCTCTGTTTTAAAACACACCCTTAGCCCAAACCCCATAAGACACACACCAAGCACATCTCACCCAAGCCCAATCCAAAAAAATAATTAAAACATTTAAAATACATGTCACAAATTAAATTAAATCCAATTTAAATTAAAACAAATTAAATTAAATTAAATTAATTCCTAAATTAAATAAATTAAATTCCTAATCTAAAAAAATTACATACCAAATTAAATAAATCACTCCCTTAATTTAAGATATTCCACCACCAATACAATTATTCTTTCCCTTTTTAAACTAATCCATGCAAACCCTAATGCCTTCACACCTCTACCCTCTCTCTATAAAAAATAGTACATGTGCAATCCTAAAACCCTCAAAGACACTCACGGCCAAGACAAAAAAACAAGAAAAACAAAAGACAGAAACCCCTCATAGCTCCACGCCCTTTGCTTCAACAACCCACCTCACAAAAAACCAAGCTCATCAACTAAACGAACCAACTCTCACACGTTCAGCCTTAGTCACGTCCCTCAGACCATTGACACTCTCTCCTCACGACAAACAACCCAAAAAACCCTAGATCTCTCCTCTAAAAGACACACGCACAGACCAAATAAAAAGACTACCCTCTGCCTTCACACAAGAAACTAATCAATAAAACCCAGCTGTAGGCACTGCATTTTTGCATGTAAGACCCGATAATGAGTCTCATTTGGAGGCACTACCTTTTAAGTCGCGGGAGCCGTGGGAAACAGACGTCGGAAGGGAAAAAGTCTTTTTTGTTGGATTCGCTGGAGTAGCTTCGGGTTCGCTTGTTGGACCTCCGTTTTAAAACACACCCTTAGCCCACTAAACACACACCAAGCCCATCTCACCCAAGCCCAATCCAAAAAAAATAATTAAAACCAATTAAATTTAAATTTAAATTAAGTTAAAATTAAATCTAAATACCAAAATTAAAATAAATCACTTCCTAATTTAATAAATCACTCACCAATTTAAAATATTTACCCACCTAAATACAAATATCATTTCCTTTAATAAACCAAATCAAATCCCTCCCTGATTATTTGATCCCTTTCCTTTTTGAATAATCCCATGCAAACCCTAATTCCTTCTCTCTCACTATAAAAATAGAACAAACTTCAACCCTGCTTCCCCTCGCTAACTCACGGCAAAACACAATAATAAAACCCTAAAATACTCACTACTCACGCCTCTATCTCTCTCATTATCACAAGCCAAGACACACACTGAAACTACAAACACATCGCACGCACAACTCTTTGACCCTCCTTCACGTAGCAGCCATTCATAAAATCAACAGCCATCCAAAAAGCCATGCACGACAAAACGCCACAAATGCTCAATGCACACACACTCACTCACTAGCCATAAAAAGTCGTCTAAGCCCGTTGTCCCTCACGTTGCTGCCAAAAACTCACGCCCACTGAAGAAACCTTAAAGCCACATAACTTCATCCAGCCCTCAACAACGCCACACTGCCAAGCGCCCATTAGCCATGTTAACAAAGAAGTTCACTCTCAAGCCTTACTGCCGCATATACCCCCCTCACACACAAACCTCACAGCCGCATAAACAGCCCCTAAAACCACAAACAGTTCCCAAAATAGTCCATAAAACAGCCCATGTAGTCCCAGAATAATCCTGAAAGTTAGCCCTTAAACCAACACAAAACCAGTGAATAAATTACCCCAAAACAGTGGCCTTATACAGAAAAAACAGTGGCCTTACACACCTGAAACAGTGACCAGAAAATACAGAGAAAATAGCAGCAAAACGGAGTGAAAACAGCGACCAAAACAGCAAAACAGCGAGCTAAAGCGTTGAACCAGTGAACCAAAAAGTTGCGGAGCTTTGGCCTTCTGATCACCGTGAAACGCGAGTCCGAAAGTCGACATAAAAGGTTAGACCTGAGGGTACTTTTCACATTCATTTTCAGTTGTATTTTTATTATTTATTGAGTTTCGTTTGCATGATTATTGTGGAGTGAAGCATGTTGCTGCCCTTGAATAGATAGAAAATGCATGAATTGTAAAATGATGTATGTTGTGGCCCTTGAATAAAATGAAAAATATGTCGCCTCTCATGGTATATAGGATGGAAACCCGGACATAAATTTCATAGCCGATTCTGAATGGACGGTAGTATGATCTGTACTCGGGATATAACTCCACGTACCACTTGAGTAAACGGCGCATATTTCGTTTTATGTTGTTTTGATTTGTTTATCATTCGCTACTTGATTTCCGCATGTTATTTGTTTATGTAATGACGAGATAAAGTGCATGGGTTTTGTAAGTGCGATTAAAGGTCCTCAATTTTGAGTGGTTGAAATCCTTTACCACGATGCTTTGTCACGCCAGATAATGTATATTCGATTGGATGTGAAATATGTTCAATCGGATACACGAAGTCCGATATCGTTGTCTTTACTTTTTTTATATATGTATTGTGTTGTTTGTGTATGGGCTTAGTAAGTGCGATTAAAGGTCCTCTATTTTGAGAGGTTAAAATCCTTTACCACGATGCTTTGCCGCACCGGATGATGTATATTCGGTTGAATGTGAGATATGTTCAATCGGGTATACGAAGTCCGATATCGTTGTCTTTATTTTAATATGCATTATGATGTGATGCGCATGGGCTTAGTAAGTTGGATTAAAGGTCCTCCATTTCGAGGGGTTAAAGAACCTTTACCACGATACTTCGCCGCGCCTTCTATTTCGTTATTCGTTTTTCTTTGTATGTCATCTTCTTGCATAATCATGCATCATGTTGCATTGCGAATGGGCTTAGTAAGTGTGATTAAAGGTCCTCTATTTTGAGAGGTTAAAATCCTTTGCCATGATACTTTGCTGCGCCTTTTAGCCCGTTATTATTGATTAGGTGTCATCTATTTACCCGTTCATATATGTGTCATGTTGTTTACTACATTTTGGAGGTCACTGCTGTAACCCCGTTCGAACGCGTTTCAGAACGCTGCACGAACACATGTTTTATGTCTGCTCCCATTCGAACGTGTTATCAAACGCTATACGAACGCGAACCTTCTTTACCGTTCGAACGCATTTACAAACGCTACTCGAACGCGCATGCATTTGTTTCATCAGGTATGGTCATGTTCGAATGCGTTATCAAACGCCACACGAACGAGAACCTTCTATTTACCGTTTGAATGCATTTTCGAACGCTACACGACTGTGCATACACTGAACTGAGTCCTTTTCATCACATGTCATACATAATTGTTTCTTAGGTGATTTTGTCTTGTATCATGTAATCAATCATACTATTTGTATAGATGTATTTATATATTTGATGTGTTCATGAGATGGTATTCAAGCATGATTAGGTCATTAGTATGTTACTTGGTTCTTAGGCATGATTTAGCTTATTTGGTTGTTCATTTTCAAGCATAATTAGTTATTTGTTATGGGTTTTGAATTTGCCTTATGTTTAGGTTGTTCTTTGTTTTCCGCATTATATAATCGAAACATGTTCATGAGATTGCCATGTGCTATTGCATGTTTGCTGTTATGATGATTACTTTCATGCATGTGAACTTAAAAGTAGAATACTCCTTGGAAATAAATGTTGCTTAGGCTTGGTTAAATTATTGCACAAATCATTTCATTACAAGTGGCATAAGTAAGGGACCATTCCGAACCCAACGGTTTGAGGTCTTCCCTTGCGATGGGTGAGTACGACCTTAAATCTTTATCCCGATTCTCACCGGGTGGCGACTCCATTATTCTCTGGTTTAGTCCCTCGTGGGCTACTCCTTACTCCCAACCGGGCTGCGAGCCCGGGACAGCATGCGTCGCCCAGTTCCTGTGTTCCCACACCAGCCCTCAACCTCAACAGCCCCCACACATCAACGACTAACCCTCAGCTAAGCCAAATGCAGCCACACCACGTAGCCATCAGCCACGCAACAGTGCCATTGCCCTCATCACGTCTATAGCCATTCACAAATCTGCCTCACGCCCCACAGCCCTCAACTCCACTCGTCACAACTAGCCACTGCCAAACAAATCAAGATAAACCAGCCCATCACCGAACACCGAAACCAGTAACCAAACCAGTCCAAAAATAGTACGAAAACAGTCCCCAAACTGCTCAAAACAGTCCATATAATTTCACATAAAAACTACCCAAAATAGTCCAGAACATACCCCCGAAACAGTAGCCCCGAGACCCTTTAGAAACCACCAATACAGTCCCCTAATACACCAAAATAGTGACCAAAAAATACAGCACAAACAGCAGCAAAATGGAGCGAAAACAGCGGCCAAAACAGAAAAACAACGAGCAAAAAGATTGAACCAGTGAACCTGGAAGAGTTGTGGAGTATTACCCCTTCCGACGGACTTGTAACGTGCTTCCAAAAGTTGACATAAAAGGTTAGACCTGAGGGAACTTTTCACATCCATTTTCATTCGTATTTTTACTGTTTATTGAATTTTATTGCCATGATTATTGTGAAATGATGCATGTTGTGGCCCTTGAATAGATAGAAAATGCATGATTATTATGAAATTATGTGTGTGGTATATAGGATGGAAACCTAGACGTAAACTCCATGGCCAAATCCGAATGGACGGTAGTGCGGTCTGTACTTGGGATACAACTCCACGTACCACTTGAGTAAACGGTACATATTCCAATTTATGTTATCTTGTTTGTTTATTATCCGCACTTATATTTTGCCATTTATTTTCCGCACGTTACTTGTTTGTGTAATGATGAGGTAAAGCGCATGGACTTAGTAAGTGCGATTAAATGTCCACTATTTTGAGGGGTTAAAATCCTTTACCACGATGTTTTGCCGCGCCGGATGATGTATATTCGGTTGAATATGAGATGTGTTCAATCGGGAATACAAGTCCGATATTGTTATTTTTTTATCTCTTATATGCATAGTGTTATTAGCGCATGGGCTTAGTAAGTCGGATTAAAGGTCCTCTATTTCGAGGGGTTACAATCATTTACCACGATGCTTTGCCGTGCCGGATGATGTTTATTCGGTTGAATGAGAGATGCGTTCAATCGGGTATACGAAGTCCGATATTGTTGTTTTCTTATCTCTTATATGCATTGTGTTATTAGCGCATGGGCTTAGTAAGTCAGATTAAATGTCCTCTATTTCAAGGGGTTAAAATTCTTTACCACGATGCTTTGCCACGCCGGATGATGTATATTCGGTTGAATGAGAGATGCATTCAATCGGGTATATGAAGTCCGATATTGTTGTTTTTTTATCTCTTATATGCATTGTGTTATTATCACATGGGCTTAGTAAGTCGGATTAAAGGTCCTCTATTTCGAGGGGTTAAAATCATTTACCATGATGCTTTGCAGCGCCGGGTGAGGTACACCTTATTGGATGAGAATGAGTTCAATCGGACACGTGAGGTCCTACATTGTGGATTTGTTTGTCTATGTATGTGTTGCATGCATCAGGTATGGTTCCATTCGAACGCATTCTCGAACGTTATACGAACACAAACCTTCTGTTTACCGTTCGAATGCGTTTTTGGATGCTACTCGAATGCGCATGCATTTTCTTAGTTTTATCATGCATCAGGTCTGGTCCCGTTCGAACGCGTCCTTAAACGCCACACGAACGAAAACCTTCTGTTTACCGTTCGAACTCGTTTACGAACGCTACACGAACGCGCACACACTGAACTGAGTCATTTTCATCATATTTTATGCATAATTGCCCTATTAGTTATCCCTTTCTATTACGAACCTGATTGCTTCTCTTTATTATGTATGATTGTGCAATTGCCATTTATCTGTATTCCCCACATGTATGAGTACAATGTGCTTATTAAGTTGTATGTTTGTCGTATGTTAATTTACTTTTATGCATGCAAATTCGGACATAGATTATGTGCAAATATGTTGTATGCAAACATGAAAAATGTGTTATATGCAAACTTAGATATAAGCTTTGTACTTATGCATGCGAACTTAGGAGTAAATTATCCTTGGAAATGTGTTGCTTAGGCTTGGTTAAATTATTGCATAAATCATTTTATTACAAGTGGCATAAGTAAGGGACCATTCAGAACCCAACGGTTTGAGGTCTTCCCTTGCGATGGGTGAGTGAGGCCTTAAATCTTTATCCCGGTTCACACCGGGTGGCAACTCTATTACTCTCCGGTTTAGTCCCCCGCGGGCTACTCCGTACTCCCAACCGGGCCGCGAGCCCGAAACAGCATGTGTCGCCCAGTTCCTGTGTTCCCACAATTACAACTGATCATTTGCCAAAAATCAGTGAAACACATGCATCTAACATCCAAACAAAGTCCAAAACCCTTTAAATCGCTCTCTAGTAGATAAACAAAGAACCAGGCAAAACTCTCAAACATGTTCTCGGAGTTGAGCTACACCTAAGGTAAGACCTGAGGGCCCTTATCACTTAATTTCACATTTATTTTTTTGAAACAATATCTCCAGCCTGACAAAATGTATGTCCAGTCGGACATATAGAAGTCATATATTAACTTCGGGCGTATATAGGACTATATCCGACAAAATACTTTCCCATGGTATATAAGATGGAAACCTAGACGTAAATTCCATAGCTGATTTCAAATGAACGGTAGTGCGGTGTGTATGTGGGATGCAACTCCACTAACCGAGGAAATAATAGCCTCTTTATTTCCATTATCTACACATGTCTTTTTATTATTATTATTATTATTATTTTGCATGATTACTACTTGTTTATTGCTTTTTCATGTTCTTTTTGTTGTTCTCATTGTTGCATACACTTTATGATTTTGTATTGCATAGTATCTCTGACCAGACTTTCAGTAAGTCCGAATGAATATAAGTAATTGAATGTGCTTTCAGACGGACATGACTATGTCCAGCTAATTCTAGTTAATTCTATTATTATCGCTTTATTTGTTGCATTTATTGATTGTGTTTTTGAATGTTTTAAATAACTTTGCATGATACTTGCATGAATTTGCGTTGATATCTCTATTCAAACATTGATACTATACTGGCATAAGTAATGGATCATTTCAAACCCAAATGGGTTTAAGATAGACCTTGCGAGGGGTGTAGTGCAGCCTTAAATCATTCTCAATTTCTTATATTGGGTGGCGATTCCTTAATTTTGCGATTAGTCCCCCGTGGACTAATTGTAATCTACACGAGCTATGAGCTCAACAGTGCAGTGATCGCCGACATCATAGGTATATCGGGAAATCATGCTTCGCTCCTACACATGGAGACTCCACTAAGATAGAGAATCGGCCTCGAAAAATACCTTGTAATTTCTTGTAATGGCCAAAATTAAATTGCAAAGGCAACTTAGTGGGCTAGAGGACGATAGTTGGATTGTGGGCCGAACCGTAGAAATATGCCCAAATATCTTTAGAAACTCTAAAAGACTTCATTTTAGTTATAATTATTTTAAGCCCACAATTTAAGCCCAATGAAATTTATGTTATAATTGTTTTAGGCCTACAATAAAAGTCCAATTTTACAAATCTTGGCCCACTCCTTAGGCTTTCGAGAAAAGCCTCAAATAATCAAGAACTAAAGTTAAGTCAAAAAATATATCAAAAGGGCAAAACCCATTGGCTTGGCCAAACACCGCAAGGGAAGAGGGGGAGAGCTTGCAAGTTTCCTTTCTCATTTTCTCAACTAATTCCTAGCATAATCAAGTGTGAAACAAGTTTAAGAAGAAGAATGCAAGCCTTAAAGAAACTTCTTTAGGGTAGAGATTCATTTAAATCAAGGTAAGAAATCTTACTCTAAACCTATGAATTGGGATTTTGGTAGAAATGAGTTAGATTGTTGTTGTTGACATGTTGTTGTTCTTGTATATGAGAATGTTGAAAAAAGAAAAGAGATTATATTAGAAATGCCTAATTTATGGAAACCCTAAGTGTTGAAATCAATTTAGGGATTATGAGAATTGATATGGTATGGATACTATAATGTTGGATTATTGATGATTTAGATACTTAGTAAATATTAGTATGTCGTAATGTCATAAATTTTGAGTTGTAAATGGAGGGGGTTTCGGCCATGATAATGTTGGATAATTATGACCCATAGCATCACTATTTATAAAAGAAATTGTGGTTTTTGTACAAATTAACTATGTGACAAAGGAAATTGCCATTTTATCATTATGTAATTAGATTACTTGAATATATAAATGATAAAAGTCCTTATGATTAGTTCTGGTTTATAAGATATGAGACAGTATCAATCCACTAAAGGTTTAATCATTAAATATCCCTAGTCGTAGTATTATCAAGACTGGACATCGATAATGTGGAATAGGCTAGTATTACACTTGTGCGCGTTATGGAAGCGTAACGGCATAGTTCTCATATATTCGGGTATTGGATACTCATGCAAGTGTAATAGGAGGTTCTGTTTACCGATGGTACGGAAGCAGCTTCGCTCTGGATAGACCCCTCGGAATCCCATTGGTAGTATGACTATGTGTCTATGGGAATCCGAATCAGGGTAGGTGTATTTGGTCTTAACCTGAGACTTGCATCGCTAATACTTGTGACAATCAATACGCTTTGGTTTTGGTTGTTCGGGGCTTTAACAGGTTCTGTGTACGCCTCTTCTGGGTTTATTGAGAATCGTAGTGTATTGAGTGTGATGTCAAGATGGAAGTATCACTTTAGTCATATGGAGATGATGATCATGCAGGGATACAAAACATGTACTCTATTATGTTGCAACTATCGGGATAATATGACAAGGTCATGATTATCCGATTAAAGAGACTAGTTGCTAGTGATCCGATATATGCTTCTTACGGGGCAGACACAACTCCAGCCCCAGGCCTAGCATGTGACATCTGATACTGGATCGCTATACCCAATACTTGGTATAATACGCTTGATATAGATTATGTATTCCTTACAAGAATATTTCTGGAGAATTGGGTAGGCACAATGCTTTTCTAGAAGCCAACCATGTCTTATAAATTGGTAAGAACGTGGTATTGCGTACGCACGTGTTCGGATAGTTCGACGACTGGATTTACTGCCAAAATATCCATGGATCTCATGGGTCGCTTCCCGAAGATTCACCGATGATGTTTGACTCGAACATAATCAATCTGGGATTAATTATAAGAGAGAGAAAATTAATTTGGGATTAATTACGGCAAGAATTTATCTGGGATAAAATTCGAATAGAAGAGAGAGAATGATTAATTTGGAATTAATCAATTAATGTGGGGCCCACCTAGTCACAACACTAGTAAACTTTATTTAGCTTTTGGTTGATAGATGTTGGTAGTTGGTGTTAGCTTGTAAATTACACAATCTTTATTTTATTTTATTTGTGTAAGACATTTACCAAGTTTGGATATTTGGTATTTGATAATTGATTTTCGAAAATCAAAAAAATATGTTACACACTCTCTCCCTCTCACATTACCGAATCATCTCCCCCTCTCTTGCTCTCTATTGGCGTGAACCTAGGGTTCATGGTTCTTGATTTTTGTTTCAAAAATCTTGATTGCTAGCACAACAAAGGAGTCTACAAAGGTGAAAGGGACACTTACCCTAGAGTTTGGAATTCAAAGGAAGGCTTGGAGCACTTCTCAAAGGAAAAATTTTTGAAATCCCAACATCCTACTTGCCGATCATTGTAAGTATTTTTTCGCAAACTTACTTTGATTATTCACACAATTTCATGTCTTATTAGATCCTTGGCATGTTCTAGGAACCTAACAGATAGGATAAAGGAGGGGGCTGTTTTTAGTAGGTTTTAAGATGTTGGATGATGTTGTTATGTGATGGTTATGTAAAATGAGGATAGAGTTACCTAATGTTGTAAGAATGGTGGAATTTAGGCATGTTGCACACCAAGTGTTCGACGTATTGCCGAACTCAAATTAATTGAAGAAAATAAGTTTATTTCGTATGTTATAAAGAGTTTTTAAAGTGGTGAAAATTTTGTTAGGTGTTGTTGGATTGAAGGAATTAGATAAAAAGGGGAAATGTGGGAGTTAAATAGCAGTGTTGGTTTAGGATGTTTTCTAGGCAGGTTGTGAAGAATTTTTTATAAGTCAAGTTTGTAATGTCCGATTGATGAAGCGTAAATTTCTGGTTAAACTAGACACATAAGGGAATAACATATCCAAAATTCAGAATTTTTGGACTTAAGATGAGACCGGACCGAATTTTTGAAGATAGGCAACTTTGTACCCCTAAACTTTAGTTTATAACTTGAGTTCCTGAACTCGGAATTGAGATCCATAAAAATCAAAATAAACTAGATACATTAAGAACTATTTTATTAAAATTTCAACTTCAGATTCATTATCAATTAATTACGGTAGATTTTCAAAATTAGACTTCAAACAGTGAATTTCTAGCAGTTAGTATAAATTAAGTTTTCGCTACCGCACTTACATAACTCCAAACCTATACCCCTAAAATTCTTAGATATCATAGATATCTCCTATACTCAAGTAGATTAAATGTCAATCCATTGCATATTCTTTCATGTCATATGAAAATATTCTGAGTTATAAAGAAAAGAAACAAACAGTTGCTTTGACTTTAGATCGACGTCAGGATACTCAAAGGTCACCCACGCTGTGTATCGCCCCCGACTTGCCATAGCACTGTGAGTGGAGTATTTGCTTTCCGAATTTACCTATTTCAGTTATTTATTAATGATCTCAAATTTTTATGATTTGCATAAGATATTTAGTTTTTTACTTTTTTATGACTAATTAAAAGAAAAGCATAAGGTATTTAAGAGATTTGAGATTTTCAGCACAAAGGATTTTGATGAGAACGTTTTCAAATGTATTGTGAGAAATATTATTGATTTCGATACAGATGATTTTTATTTTGATATTGGAATTGACGAATATTAGAATTAACGGATATCATAGACATATGTATATATAGTTTCAGGACTAGGGGATGGCGATACGTAACGCCCCTAGATCCTAGTTTCAGGGTCAGCATGATGGCATTAATTAGAAATTCTGGCTCTAGTTCAATGGCTTCGGGGTCGGCTATACGTAACGCCCCAAGAAACTAGTTTAGGCGTATGGGGGGACGGCGATACGAAACACCCCCATGCGTCAGGTTTTCTACAGTTTTTCAGATATCTCAGATATATTAATTTTCATAAATGATTTTTCAAAAAAAAAATTGAAAGAAAAAGATCTGGCTTATATTTTATGAGTTCAAAAGTAGTTTATGTTATGATCATTTGACACAGAGTTATTAATACTGCTTTCTGATTTTATAGCTCCACTCACTGAGTTCTTTAGGACTTATCCCCCCCCCCCCCCCCCCGCTCTCCAGTTTTTCAGGACCCTTCAGTTGGTGAGCCATAATCATCTTTTGGAGACATGGATCAGGGACAAGAGTACGACTGCAGTCACTAGTTGTGTTGGTCCATCATGTCATACCTACATTCACATACAATGTAGTTTCTTTTTGGTGTATGACAGTTGCATAATATCTTATGTGTCTGTAAAGATTAACCAGATTATGTATACTTTTCTTGTGATTCATGCCTTAAGTCAGTTCTATGAACAGCGTATGTGTGTATATTTATATGATGAATAGTTATTAGGTTAAGAAGTGAGTTTTCTTTAGTAACAGACAGTGGCTTAGGTGACAGTGAAATCTGTTTCCTGTCGGTAACCTATCCAGATTGGGGATGTTACATATCTATGGTGAGATTAAGGTTATCCATGTCTTTATTCTTCACATACCTTCTTTAACCTTGATGGCGCTGCATATCGAGAAATCGATTTCACTTAAGGTGGTGGATCAGTGCGTGATGATACCTATCACTTATTGGCAAGTACCCTCAAGGTATAAAAAAAAAGCGTTCATTGGTCGTTCGAACCCTTGAGTGGGGAGACCTAGTTGTGTACACCCATTCGCTAATGAGAACCTAAACCTTACCTTATTAAGTCCATATGGAAGCTCATATTTATTTTTTCCTATGAATGAACCTGTGTAATGCTTGTCAAGTGAATTGTATGTTGAAGAGGTAAAATACATTTCTTGGAGTTCATCATCCAAAATCGAACAATAATCTTGTCGATATATGATGCTTGAGATACAGCTAACAGTCATCTCTTGTGATCCCGAATAATCTAGATCCCAAGTACACAACTCTCATTTCCTAAATCTTTCAATTGGAATTGGTTAGCTAGTCAGAATTTTATTTCCGATAATACTTTTATACCATTCTCAATGAGTAAAATATCATCAACGTATAATACGAGAAAAACCATTTTACCGTAAATTACACACATGTATATACAAGGCTCATTAGCATTTTACTCAAAATCATAAGACTTGATCATCGCATCAAATCTTATTTTCCAAGATCAAGATGCTTGTTTTAGTCCAGTAAATAGACTTTTGCACCTTGAAAACCTTTTTCTTATGACCTTAGACAATGAATCTCTTCGGTTATACCGTATAGATGCTTTCATCAAGACTAGCATTCGAGAATGTTATCTTGACGCCTATTTGCCATTTCTCATAGAAGAGCGCGAATAGGTTTAGGCATGGCCACTGGCAAGAAAATCTCCTCATAGTTGACTTTCTCTTACTAGGTATAACCCTTTGCTACTAACCTAGCTTTAAAGGCTTGTACATTTCCATCTATTCATCTCTTCTTCTTGTAGGTCCACTTACAACCTATAGGTTTTACCCCAGCAGGCTGGCCTATAAGATCTCAGACTGAGTTGGAGTATATGGACTCCATCTCGAGATTCATAGCTTTGAACCATTCCTTTTTATCAGGATCATACATTGTACTACGATAGCTCAATAGATCATCTACATCATTATTGGAGGTGACAATTATTGCCTCTCCAAACCCTAGATAGCTATCAGGTTGTCGCCTTACGTCTAGGAGATAGACTCTCTTGATATTACTGCATATGACGCTTAGATGTTGAAGGTGTTACGTTATTGTAATTGTCGACAACTGTTGTTGATCATGCATTGGTCTAATCAGAAAGTAACTCCTCGAGTACAAATTTACTACGAGGTATGAATTCTCTCATATAGTCCTCCTCAAGAAATACAAATAATTTGTTCTCTTCTTAGACTGTAAAATAATTCATCCATAGTTTCACTATCAACAAACATTGATCTCATCATGTCTAGTAGGGTTTGATTTCTCATTTCTGCAACACCATTCTGATATGGTGTTCCAAGTACTATGAGTTAGGATGTCATTCCATTCTCAATAAAGAACTCCTCAAATTCATTATCGAGATATTCTCCTCCACGATATGAACGTAGAATTTTGGTATCATTACCTAATTGGTTCTCAACCTTAGCACCATACTCTTTGAACTTTTCAAAGGTACCTGATTTATGCTGCATTAGGTAAACATGCATATATCTAGAATAATCATCAACGAATGTGACGAAATATTCATAATCACATAGTGATTAATTGTCTCTTAGCCATTTTCCAATAAAAGGTCTATTGGTCATATTACCTTCTAGGCTAGACTCATAGACTGGTAAGTTGTGGTCCTTTAACTGACTTAAAGATCCATTTTCTACTAATTAGTTTATCTTGTCAAAGTAAATATGGTCAAGTCTGAGATGTCACAGATATGTGTTATTGTGAGAAATCATGTGCCACTTAGTTTTAGGTTTTTCAACCTTAAACATCTCAGTATTGAGCAATGAGTTATGTGTTAACAATCTTAACACATACAAGTTATCTCATAGTTTCCTTTGCATATAGGTAATCCATTTTTGAAATAATAACTATTATTATTAAATAAAATGGAAACCATCATGCAATAGCTTTGAAACATAAATCAAATTTCTACGACAAAACAGAAATAAACAATAATTTGTTTAATTTTAAATAAATTTTATTTGAAGATTGAAAGCGGATAACTCCCAGTTTTTTTACTGAAACAACATTCCATGTCCTGACTCTCATGGTAAAGTTACCTTCAGCAAGGTCTTTCCATGTATCAAGTAGCTATAACCTTAGCCTTACTAGTGTTTCTTTCTGTCTTTTCTTTACAATTTTGAAAGACTCGGCAACACTTGCCTTTCCACTAGGCTTACGAGGATCCATCAGTATGGACTCCAAAGAGGTGAGCATATATAGCAGTTATACAAGGGGAAAATCAACTTGTTCACAACAAAGTTGCTCTTAAACTACATGAGGCTCTTCGAAAGAGATCTCATTATCATGGTCACTTGACTATGAGCGGACGCATTGAAGTGGGTCATCATCCTCAATACGTTCTTTCGGATGGATGTCCCCTCCTTCATTTTCGTGGTCATCACTAAGACTAAGGCCTCATGATGTTACTGCTTCGAAGGATACCCGAACATGTCATGTAATGACTACATCATCATGGATGTTATAGGCATTGGTTCATACTTTGCAGCAAGAACACCAGACATCCCTACTAACAATGAGCAGCGGGTCTTCTCATTAGTCATACCCACATTTTATGAGTATCATATCAGCTTGGCTCTGGAGGACACTTCTTCTTCAGGACAAATGTAGGTCTTCAAAAGACCACGACAACTTTTATGTTACTTTTCTTTTAACGTAACATTCTCTCGTATATTAGTCGTTTAGCAAGTATGGAAATATCAGAAAAAATGGCTAATAAATTTTAAGATAAACATGCATTTAAAAATTTCATTTATAGCATATTAAAATCATCACAAGTATTTTGGCATAAAATTAAACGTGATGGATGGACCATGTGAAATGAATCAGAAATCTAAAAATAATTACTATGCCACGGAAATCTATCATCCCACAAATAAGTGTCGTCGTATGGTAGGTCAAGTATTTGCATGATAGATCGAGAAAATCTCAATTGGTTAATATATGCGGGATAGATCGATACAATCTCAATTGGTTAATGTATGCGGGAATAATTCTTATTCCTATATTAACCAACCACCGTTTGATTTGATCAAGGAATTTCGATTAACATTTAATCATTCCTTTGTGAGTGTAACCCATTGTTTCGGAACCTTTGACTTAACTAGTGAATGGTCGCCGTAGGGTAGGTCAGTTCACCAGATACATCTAGAGTTTCTATCCTCTCGGAATCCAAACTTGATATTGACTCAAAATGGACACCACCCGTAGGGGGACGAAAACAAACCCGTCTCAATACGCCTTTTGAATCTCACATTTTCAGACTAACAACGGAGATCGCGGGATATATTGTCATATATCAGTCTCTCACTCACTATTTTATAGTTTAAGGTTTCTATTACACTAGTATTTAATTCATTTAGATTATGCACGGCTAAAAATATAACCTAATTAACACTAGTTGATGATTAGTGATATTTCCAAATTTTAACACTTAAAATGTTATTCACTAATATATGTTAGTCCAAACTAATACCTTAATTAAACAATTCAATTAAGTGTTCTTTTAGTGAGCTATTTCAATTTTAACTCTTAAAATTTTAGTTCACTATTTTAGGTTTCAAATAAAATTCGGATTTAGGCAATTGTTTAATTAAATTATTTAATTAGATATATGTTATTTATGTTATTTTTATTTGGTACGTGGAGTTGTATCCCGAGTGCAGACCATACTACCGTCCATTCGGAATCGGCTATGGAATTTATGTCCGGGTTTCCATCCTATATACCAAATTAAATAACTAGTCTCATATCAATTGTCTTTTCTCGAATTACCAAATTTTAAACTTATTAAAATTAAACTATTTAATTTATTTGCATGTATTAATCTAAATTTTAACTATTTTAAATTTTGCTTAACTTTTATGCTTAGATTAAATCAACATGCATTTAATGTCATGGCATGTTATAATGCATGAGTGGGCATTATATGCTATATGACATGTTATTCAACAATTTGAATTATAAACATACATACAACAAAAACTAATGCATTGACCGGGCTTTTTGATTTTCTATATTAATCTAATTAATACACAAAATATCCAAGGCATTCCTTAGTGTTCAACTCTTGACTCCATGGATATTCCTGCGGAAAGTTTGCTCCTCGAGCAGTAACATTCGCAATATATGGATCAAGTAGTCGTCTGTTTACTACGGACCACATTAGCACTTTGACTCGTAACATGCTTTCGCGTGGTAATCACCTCCACATGTCGCCGTCGAACTCACCATGCCTATGCTTACCATAGCTTCCCATAACCGCGATCCACATTTACCAAACATTGCTCAATTACTACCTTAGTGTCCTCTTTGGCAATGCGCTCCAAAATTTACATAGTAAAATTAAATACAACATTTGTAATTAATTCCTAAAATGACCTTATAGCCTTGCATTCCCAAAAACACTAATAAAAGCAAAAATCCGGAATAATTTACGACCAATGCATTTAAAATAAATAAATATCATCACATGAATAATTTTATCTCATTAAATTTTTTTTTATGCCCACTCGTATTTTATTTTCATGCATCTCATACATATCAGTTAGATTTTCTGATTTTATCAAATCATAGAGAATACATATGTGATAGTATGGTTAGTGAGAGAGTACAAATTTCTTTCTAATGTTATATATCCTAACAAAATTATCATTATTAAGGTAATAATGAGATGTTTATAGGGTAAAAAGTTTACCTATGTCTTCTTTTCTCCGTGAAAGCAGTGGGAGTAGTATCTGTTATATTTGATATAAAGTTTTGTGAGATAATCTCATTAGTCATGCATTAGATATGATCTAATAAAGGATACAACAAGACATTATGTGTGACAGTTAGTATAACTATTTGACAGTTAGTGTGTCTCTTATATATGTTGGGGTTTTGGACGATGGGCGCAGCGGAAGCGCGGGTTCGAGCGAAATCGTATTTTAAAATTTTTTTCAAAATACCAAATAAATTATTCAATATCTAATATGAATAATTTATTCATATTTCACCTAAACCTATTTATTTAATATCAAATATTAACATAAACATAATTGAAAACTCGTGAAACTTTTACGAAAATAGTTTTCCGCAAAGTGGCCTAAAATGCATTTTTGACCGAACCGACTACCCGACACTTATGGAAACTTTCCATGTCAGATCCAATAGTTTCGGGGCAGTTCATGAGCTGCCTGAACAGTGACGGATTCATTATTTGGACAGCCGTCACCCGGTTGGCTCAAAATCCACCCGATAACGCCGTTTTTGGCCGTTTTCGCTTGTTTCAACTCGGAAACACTTTCCGGTAATTGTGCCAACACCCAAATTACATCCAAAACATTCTAAAGACAACAATTTCATCAGAAAATCAGATTTATTTCCAGGTCAAAACAGAAAACGAAATTGGCCAAAAATTCATGCTTTAATCCAATTTCCACAAAGATTAATCTAATTAATCCGTCACCAAATGAGTCCCACCACATATGAACAACTCTAGAACAATTCTAGGCTATCTAAGATTGGATCAACAACTATAGAATGGTAACTTCTCAACAATTGAATAAATTGGAACTTAATTACAATAATTAATTCCAACACTACTTCACACATGCCAACAAACTTCCAATTCAAACACCACAACCAAAAGCCCCAAAAATTTTGAAAAAAAGAAACCCTAGATCTCATTAGATGATCAAGAAACAAGTAAAAAAATTACCAAGCTAAAGGGTTTGTAGAATTACCTTTAATCCCCAAAATCCTTAGGCTTTTTTTTCTTGATTTTTTCTTCTTTACTTTTCTTGGATCATCAAGAAAACATTAAACCCATTTTTCATGTTTGTTCTTTGAAGCTCTCGGCAGATGATGGGTTATTGAAGAAAGAGAAAACAAATTTTTCTTTTAAAAAAGGGAGAAGGACGAAATTGGGGGGCATTTTGGTCCTTTTATAATTTAATCAAATTAAATCATTAATTAGGCTTCATAAAATCCAATCAAAATTGGACACACAAAAGCTAATTAAATCCAAGCCATGTGTAACCAATTAAAACTCACAAATTTTCATAACAATCATGACAAATGGATAAGGTTTGAAAAAGTCAATTATTTAATTATTTAACTATTAAATAATTAAACAAATAATTTACACAAATATATGTATTTTATTTACATTAAATAACAAATACATATATTATTGGCATGTGTCAAAATCTCATTTGACGAATAATTAATGTGCATCTAATTGTATTATGTATCAAATATAAATACACAATAATTATTAGCGGACAAAATCTCCTAATGCATGTGTCATCGTTTAACCGATTAAACGATCCGAATTAACTCACTTAATCCGGTGAAGTATTATGAATAATCAGTATTATTCATATCGAGCTGCCCAAGTGCTTAACGAGTACACTTCATATTATGGGACTCTCTAAATTTAGGTTTATCTGTCACGAAATCCAATTTCATGTCCATAATCCACCCACTCATGGATTATGACGACCACGGATAATCTCGCTAAACTATGCAAGCCGAGGTCATAGCATACGTATAATCCCTCTGTCACATGCCATCCGTATTATACCTGGGATATAGATCAGAATGTCAAATTCGTTCGGTATAATACCGTCGACTTTTAATTTACGATCTCTAAATAACACTCGGAACTAATTTCCAAAGTTATACCACGGCCATGGATTTACAAGATCATAAACACGTGTTGGATGCCTATGCCTTGTACACAGGACTGACGGATCCTATCTTGATACGCACAGGATATCATGAGCATCAGTCCACACCCAACGAACAGGCGGAGGTCTGATCATGGCTAGATCGTTGACGTGACTACCATCAAACGGTGGAGGATAGCTCATATATCCACAGTGGTATCTCAAGTTGAAGGACCACTATGCTCGCTCAACTCAAGAAGGCTCCTATTGATGTTGGTGTACCATCTATTAGGAAACCTTCAGTGAGTCGTTCAGTGTCTTATCAAATAAACACTTACATGTCTATACGAGTCTCCTGAGACTCATGGTTCACTGGGATAAACCATCGGACCAAGTCACGATATACGACATGTACTAGTCTCAGCGAATTTTACTAACCGACCCATGTTAGCAAATCTTGACCAGGAACTTTATTTAAGGATATACAACTAATAGTGCGCTTCCCAATGTCAATTACAAACTACGTTGTAACTGCGCACTATACTGTAAATCCTAGGGTCTTTGTCTAATATACACGTATCACTGAACCAGATTCAGTTTCAATCTAATCGAGATTAGATCGAATAATGTATAAAAGACAAGGGTGCTACGACTAAAATTAGTAATATTTGTGAAAATACAATTGCTCGTATTTATGAATCAGACATAAATACGATCCGGATTGGCACTCGGAGCACCAACCCTAACAATTTCTCTCACTTGCTCTAATGTCAATCCATGGTATCATATACACATCTCAATGTGTATCGCATACTCATGGCCCTCAAGAGCTCACCAGCACTCAAGAGGTAGGCACCAACAAGTAAGCATGCTTTAACAAATTGAGTCTGTCCAACAAACCCAATCGTTTTCCTAAGCTAGCATCATTCATATTTTCTAGAATCCAAATTCCACATCAATATGACTCAGACGCTATATCAGTATTGTGCTATAGCTACTAAGTTGTCTATGTATTTAGAAATCAAATCCAAATACTTTAAGATAATCGTAAGCACTATACTAATATGAAAACTTCTAATCTATCGAGTCACTATGCAACTTCATAAGTCAATACTTCATAAGTTGCAATTGATTCCACTAGTTTAGTAGAATCAACGGTGACACTCCCACTGCATCTTTTCTGACTTTATATGACATAGACCATCTAATGTCATAATTAGGATCAAAACTAATCTAACCTTATGGTTACTGACTAAATTCTTCATAAATTAGAAACTCGTTCTTAATATCTCAAAAATCACAAAGAACATGTTTCGAGACGCATCTTATGGTCTTCTACATATCAAAATAACTCGTAACAATTACGATTAAATTGATATCTTTAATCGCACATAATACAGTATTCATCACGCCATCATCTTATGATGCATAAGTTTGACTAGACATTCTAATCAATCTCACTTTCGACAAAGGAAACATCTTTTACGAAAGATGAATACTATATACATAAAAGACACGTTAACTGTCAAACAGTTATACTAACTGTCATACAGATAGTCTTACTGTGTCCTTTATTAGATCATATCTAATATACGACTAATGGAAATATCTCACAAGTCTCTTAGTTTTATATCTTATATAAAACTTTATATCAAATATATCAGAGACAACTCCCACTGCTTCCACGGAGAAAAGAAGACTTAGGATATATAACACTAGAAAGAAATTTGTACGCTCCCACTGAACCTACTGACAAATACGTATTCTCTATACTTCGATAAAACCAGACAATCTGACTAATATCAAAATCAGAGAGCACGAATTTCTGAAAAGCTTATCTGAGTCTACAATAGGCTCCATAAGCTAGTATATCAAACCGTGATCTTAGCAGAATACAAACTCTAGGGCCATTCTAGAATGAACTCTTCAAACGAAGAAATCACGACGGATCTCTCATTCGAAGAAATCATTCAAGAACGCCACTTTGCATTCTTTAGCCAAAATATACAATTTAATATCAACATTAACCAACAGATCATTAATTGTCCAATCAGTGCGACAAGAGACAAGCTTCCTCAGAATCTACAATAGACGACTGAGTATAACCTACTTATTGTCATACTATAAAGGTCAAACATTTATCAAGCTCACTATGTTTTCGCTGCGCAAACAATTTGCACATTTTATGAACTATTCATAACAAAAGCTTAATCAAGTTCAAAACTTGATCGTAGTAAGCTATGAACAATCTTAGATCTATGGTTCAATGGTAATTTATGAATTCGATATCAAATATCGCTCCCACTATAAGTCATATGATAATTTTCTTCAATAAGAAAACAACAGAATTAGTAAGTATCAAATACTTTGTAAATGATTCTGACATCCTATTGGACTTATACGGAAGTGGTCCAAGGGTCTTTTCATCTTATTAATTATATAGTTCCATCACAGTTTATCAATTTCACATTTGACTACACAAAGCCAAATCTTTTTTGCAATCGTCAACATCTAATGTTAACCACCAAGTAACAAAACAATTTTATTACTCGGGATCGTAGAAAAGATATTTTATCAAATAGAATACAATATTCTATTAAATAGAATAAATGATAAACCTATCACTCGTACCTCCGAGGTACAAGTACTTTCAATTATATAACCATTATACAAAAGAAAGTTTCAAATCTTAAACTTTTCAAGATTCGAATTTTCTACTATACATATCATATATGTAATTGTAGAAACAAATGTAACCTTAATTAAAGAGATGAATTAGTGTTAATGGAGCATAACCCCAAAAGCATTGAAAACCAATTCGGTAACACTCAATATCAACGAATCAAATAATATAAGATTCGATTACTCCCACTAACCAATTCCATCAAAATGGAATCGTGGAAGTTTAATATTGAGTAAGAATCACATTCATTAAATAACTTTAGAACTAATTGCCTTAAATTCATGCGTTTGATCATATCAAACATCTTCGAACAATTCAAAGACTCACAATGAATTTCTAAAGATACAGTTTTCAACACTACATATAAAATATCTTTGAACTATTCAAAATATTCTATATGAGTTTCATTAGAAACATATTGACATTTCTTGAACAATTCAAGACATTCAACATGTTCTCTATTAGAAACATGTAACTAAGTAATGATAATTCATTAACTGAGTTACGAAGCAAAGAAAACTATACAAGACAATTTCTAATTCATTAAACTACACACATCCAATGTATTAGTTTAATAAATCGGTAGTCTAGTGACAATCATCAGTTAAATGAGATCTAATCACAACTTGAATACAATATTCATTAAATGGATAAGGATATGTGGTGTGAACTCATATCAGACCATCTTTTACCATAAGGAATAAGCATCTAATGCTTTTATGATAAAATCTCATAAAGCACAGTTCTAAGTTATTCTTTTTACCGAATATTTTCTTAATGCTTATCTATTCATTAATGACACTACTAGTCGTATTAAAATATGTAACAATTGTTTATACAGAACAAGTAACTATCTAATAGTCATAAGTTCTCATATCAAATATCAAAACAATTATTAATCATTATTTTAAATAACTAGACGGGAGATCCGGTATCCAATACCTACAGTTGTCGTATTGTGAAAATCGATATTCTCTATACACAACTATACACATCTCCTTTCTTTATCTTTATAATTTGTGTTCAATTATTCACAACATTTGCAAATACTCGATTAGCAAATTATGTCAGACACGTGACTTCTAAAAGTCACTAAAGCTAAGAAACGTCATTATAAGACAAACAAATACTAAAGGGGTTTTCTTAATGCCAGTCAAAAATCTCGAGACATGAACTATTCAAGTCAATTCTTACTGCATAAGAAACAATTCTAACTAGAATAAAATCCTAAACACATATATCCTTTTAGATTACCTAATCGCGACTTAGAAACTAAGTCACAAACCATCTTGATTTTCAAGAAAATCGGAACAACAGTTCCCGATGGTTTCAACTAATCTAACGGCATCAAAGTCTACTGTCTTTCTAGAATCTATTCTAGAATTACGCAACCATAAGTGAAGTCAGAAAACCTATATATTCAAGTAATATACTATGTAGTGGATTAGAAGAATAAATCTATAAACAATATAGAATGTAAGGAAAACAAAGCAGTAAATTCCAAAATATTACGCACTGCTTAAGTTATGGATTTTTAAACTCAGCAGTGTCTCCCACTACTTTACATAATACCGTAATCCCCAACGGACAACTGGAATTCAATAATTAAATCGAAATCCATAGTGAGAGTAGGATCTCATGAATATATTTCGACTCACAGCTTTGGCACGATCTCGCCTACGTATATTCATTAGGTAGACAACTCTTTGTCAATCACTCACCAGTGACTCCTGGTTTCGGTCCTGACCGTTTCTCGCTGTGACAGCTTTGGCACGTTCACAGGGAGGCGTATCAATGTTACACTTGTCAATGACAAACTCAAGCTACTGGTGTAGTCCTGACAGCTTTGGCACGTTCAGGATTTACACTTTCACTTGAATTTGTCTAGTATCAATATACAACCGGTATGGATAATAATCCTATAACTACACCCTCACAGCTTTGGCACGATCTCGGATGCACTTATAGAAAAATACCCATAAACCGTATGACAAGACAGACCAAGAAACATGTATCCAACACTCGTTACTTTACAGCCATATTTAAAAGCGGGGATTTTCCTATGGAAGTTATACTCTACATCCAATGCATAATTTTAATCTAAATCATTTTCTAAACATTTCAATTTACTTTAGAAAACAAAACACAATTTAACTATTAAATTTCCGTTATATTTTCCGTTAAAGTAAAACCGAAAAGTAAAGAAACATATCTAGATTACAAGCATGTGCGAACATTAAAATTGGATTAAATATCAAATATCAAGCATGAATAATGTAATGGATGAAGCATCAGACCTGCTCTGATACCATTTTTGTTGGGGTATTGGGCGATGGGCACAGCGGAAGCACGGGTTCGGGCGAAATCGTATTTTAAAATTTTTTTCAAAATACCAAATAAATAATTCAATATCTAATATGAATAATTTATTCATATTTCACCTAAACCTATTTATTTCATATCAAATATTAACATAAACATAATTGAAAACTCACGAAATGTTTACGAAAACAGTTTTCTGCAAAGTGGCCTAAAACGCATTTTTGACCGAACCGACTACCCGACACTTATGGAAACTTTCCAGGTCAGATCCAATAGTGTCGAGGCAGTTCATGGGCTACCCAAACAGTGACGGATTCACTGTTTGGACAGCCGTCACCTGGTTGGCTCAAAATCCACCCAGTAACGCCGTTTTTGGCCGTTTTCGCTTGTTTCAACTCGGAAATACTTTCCGGAAATTGTGCCAACACCCAAATTACATCCAAAACATTCTAAAGACAACAATTTCATCAAAAAATCAGATTTATTTCCAGGTCAAAATAGAAAACAAAATTGGCCACAAATTCATGCTTTAATCCAATTTCCACAAAGATTAATCTAATTAATCCATCACCAAATGAGTCCCACCACATATGAACAACTCTAGAACAATTCTAGGCTATCTAAGAGTGGATCAACAACTCTAGAATGACAACTTCTCAACAATTAAATAAATTGGAACTTAATTACAACATTACTTCACACATGCCAAAAAAACTTCCAATTCAAACACCACAACCAAAAGCCCCAAAAATTATGAAAAAAAGAAACCCTAGATCTCATTAGATGATCAAGAAACAAGTAAAACAATTACCAAGCTAAAGGGTTTTTAGAATTACCTTTAATCCCCAAAATCCTTAGGCTTTTTTTCTTGATTTTTTTTTCTTTTCTTTTCTTGGATCATCAAGAAAACATGAAACCCATTTTTCATATGTGTTCTTTGAAACTCTCGGCAGATGATGGGTTATTGAAGAAAGAGAAAATAAATTTTGCTTTTAAAAAAGGGAGAAGGACGAAATTGGGGGGCATTTTGGTCCTTTTATAATTTAATCAAATTAAATCATTAATTAGGCTTTATGAAATCCAATCAAAATTGGACACAAAAAAGCTAATTAAATCCATGTCATGTGTAACCAATTAAAACTCACCATTTGTCATAACAATCATGACAAATGGATAAGGTTTGAAAAAGTCAATTATTAATTATTTAACTATTAAATAATTAAACAATTAATTTACACAAATATATGTATTTTATTTACATTAAATAACAAATACATATATTATTGGCACGTGTCAAAATCTCATTTGACGAATAATTAATTTGTATCTAATCCTATTATGTATCAAATACAAATACACAATGATTATTAGCGGATAAAATCTCCTAATGCATGTGTCATCGTTTAACCGATTAAACGATCCTAATTAACTCACTTAATCCGGTGAAGTATTATGAATAATCCGTATTATTCATATCGAGTTGCCCAAGTGCTCAACGAGTACACTTCATATTGTGGGATTCTCTAAGTTTAAGTTTATCTGTCACAAAATCTAATTTCGTGTCCATAATCCACCCACTCATGGATTATGACGACCACGGATAATCTCGTTAAACTATGCAAGCCGATGTCATAGCATACGTATAATCCCTCCGTCACAGGCCATCCGTATTATACCTGGGATATAGATCAGAACGTAAAATCTGTTCGGTATAATACAGTCGACTTTTGATTTACGATCTCTAAATAACACTCAGAACTAATTTCCGAAGTTATACCACGGCCATGGATTTACAAGATCATAAACATGTGCTGGATGTCTATGCCCTGTACACAAGACTGACGGATTCTATCTTAATACGCACAGGATATCATGAGCATCGGTCCACACCCAACGAACAGGTGGAGGTCTGATCATGGCTAGATCATTGATGTGACTGCCATCAAAGTGTGGAGGATAGCTCATATATCCACAGTGGTATCTCAAGTCGAAAGACCACTATGCTCGCTCAACTCGAGAAGGCTCCTATTGACGTTGATGTACCATCTATTAGGAAACCTTCAGTGAGTCGTTCAGTGTCTTATCAAATAAACACCTACATGTCTATACGAGTCTCCTGAGACTCATGGTTCACTGGGATAAACCATCGGACCAAGTCACGATATACGACATGTACTGGTTTCAGCGGATTTTACTAACCGACCCATGTTAGCAAATCTTGGCCAGGAATTTTATTTAAGGATATATAACTAATAGTGCACTTCCCAATGTCAATTACAAACTACATTATAACTGCGCAATATACTGTAAATCCTAGGGTCTTTGTCTAATATACACGTATCACTGAACCAGATTCATTTTCAATATAATCGAGATTAGATCGAATAAGTGTATAAAAGATAATGGTGCTACCACTAAAATTAGTAATATTATGGAAACTACAATTACTCGTATTTATAAATCGGACATAAATACGATCTGGAATGGCACTCGGAGCACCAACTCTAACAATATATAGTATTCAACTTTCGTAAATGATGATTCCTTAGTCGAAAGAGAAATTGATTATAATTTCTAATCAATCTTATGCATCATAGGATGATGGCATAATAAATACTATATTATGTACGATTAAATATATCAATTTAATCGTAATTGTTATGAGCTATTTCGATACACTGTAGTGTTGGGTTTCTATTAAGTCCCAATGATCAATTCAAGCAATGAATCACGTGTGAATACTCAACGAAAAATGGCGGAAACATACTTACATTGATCGGATTTGGCGATGCGAGGAACAAAAACATTTTCTCCCCTCCATGGTGCTCACGGCAGTGGACTGGTTTTGTGCTCCAAGAAATTCGGTCATGGTCCTCCATTGATGCTCCAAGCTCCAAGCTTTAACAATGATGATTCCATGCTCATAAGTTAGTTCCATATCACCTTGGATGACTCTTCATGTGCTAGCATTGGAAAACTTGCCACAAATTTTCCATTTCACTTGTTCTTGCTCACGTTTTTGGAAAGCAAAATTTGGAGAGAAGCATTTGGCCCTTGGCCGAATTCTAAGGGAGAAGAGAGAAAGAGAATTATGTCTTATTTTGTGTAAATTTTTTCTAAAAACATATACCAAAATTTTGGTCAAAGCTTTTCAAAAAAGCTAAACAATTTTGGAGGCAAAAATGCAATAAATGCATTCAACAACTTCCATCAACTATTCACATCAAAAGTGACTAGACATCACTTCACTCAAAGTGATGTGACTTCCATCACTTGATTGACTAGTGATTTGACGCTTGATGTGACTTGTGAGCCGCACTTGAATTCGAAATGCGAGTGCGCTCGCAAACACTCCCGGGCTCGGGTTCGCTAATTCCAAATTAACGAATTTTCCGTTGCGACATAATTAAATAATTATGCCTAGCAAAATTACTATTCACGTCGCTAACGAATTAATTCTAAATTACTCGTTCGCCCGAATTAAAATCTAATTTTAATTCCGCGTCGAAATCCTATTTCGTTTAATATATCGAATATAATATTTTATCGATTAATTCCAAATTAATCGTTCTCTCTCTTTTAAATAATATTTTATCCCAGATAAAATATCTCTGTAATTAATCCCAGATTAATTTTCTCTCTCATCTAATTAATCCCATATTAATAAAGTGCGAGTCATACGTCATCGGTGAATCTTCGGGAAGCGACCCATGAGATCCCCGGATATGTTGGCAGTAAATCCGGTCGTCGGACTATCCGAACACGTACGTACCTAGTACCACGTTTATATCGATTTACAAGAAATGGTTGGCTTCTAGCAAAGCACCGTGCCTACCCAATTCTCCAGAAATATTCTTACTGGAATATGTGATCTATATCACGCGTAGTATACGTAGTATTGTGTATTTCGATCCAGCATCGGATGTCACGTGCAAGGCCTGGGTCTGGAATTGTGTCTGCCCCGTACGAAGCACATATCGGATCTCTGGTAACTAGTCTCTATAATCGGATAAACATGACCTAGTCATAATATCCCGATAGCTGCAGCATATAAGAGCACCAGTTCTGTATCCTACGTGATCATCATCTCCACTATGACTTGAGTGATACTTCCGTCTTGACATCACACCCAATACACTACGATTCTCAATATACCCAGAAGAGGCGTACACAGAACCTGTTAAAGCCCTGGACGACCAAAACCAAAGTATATTGTTTGTCGCAAGTTTTAGCGGTGCAAGTCTCAGGTTAAGACCAAATACATCTACCCTGATTCGGACTTCCATAGACACATAGTCATACTACCAATGGAATTCCGAGGGGTCTATCCAGAGCGAAGCTGTTTCCGTACCATCGGTAAACACAACCTCCTATTACACTTGCATGAGTATCATATACCCAAATATATGAGAACTATGCAGTTATGCTTCCACAACGCGCACAAGTGTAATACTAGTCTTTTACGCATTATCGATGTCCAATCTCGATAATACTCTGACTAGTGATATTTAATGATTAAACCTTCGTGGATTGATACTGTCTCATATCATCTCAATCCGGAACTAATTATATGGACCTTTCATCATTTATACATCTTGGTAATCTAATTACAAATGATAAAATGGCAATTTCCTTTGTCACATAGTTAATTTGTACAACAACACCATGATCTGTACAAATAGTGATGCTATGGGTCATAATTGTCCAACAATCTCCCAGTTGGCCTATAGCCAATCACTCAAGTGTCCTACACCCGAACTATGTACGGTTCGCTCAAACTTCTGCTGAGGAAAGGCTTTCGTCAGCGGATTTGCAGTGTTATCATCTGATGAGATTTATTCGATCATCACATCGCCACGATGTATGATCCGAACGAATCAGATGAATAATTGAAGTATATATATGGATCATTGATGAGACCATTAATTCTTTAGCCTGTGTTGTAGCCTAGCTCAGCTGCTAACAGAACTACTCCTAATCTAATTAGGATTATTATCAATCCAGAAGGCTTCTATTGCTGCCTCAGCTACAACAATAACTTGTTTTTTTTGTTTATTCGGTAACAGTATCTTGCTTGGAAGATTTCCAGCTCACTGTTCTGTTATTCAAACTTTATAGTACCTTTGTTATGACTTAAAGTCGTTTATATCGGTTAGGAAACTTGCAGCAGTGAACCCAGTCACTTCAAGTTCTCATTCTCCATAGTTTAAGAAAGCATCATTAGATCATCTAAGATACTAAAGGATGTTCTTAACATCAATCCAGTGACTATCACTTGGATTGGCCTGATTGTGACTCTATATGCTCAAAGCGTATGAGACACCAGGTCGCGTACATTTATTTCAATGTACGAGTTCTCGGAGAGTATTAACAACTTTTAGATCTATCCCAGTAGATATTTATTCCTAGAATAAAGGTTGTCTCTCCCAAGATTCTACGGAGAATTTTCATGAAAGCCAAGCTTTCACCGATTGTATTATGGGAATATCATTTCCAAGAAATGATATGTCATTATTACTTAGGACATCCACTGTCAGTGCGCTCCCACTAACCTCCTTATATACACAATAATCATTTTCGTTTTGAATTAAATCATACACCATTATGATTACATCAAAACGATATCGTTCCAAGAACGCAATGCTTGCTTCAATCCATAAATGGATCGAATTACTTGCAAACCTTGTTTGCTTGTTTTGGTACGAAAAAATCGTCAGGATGTTGTAAACATCCTCCAAAAGGTTTCCGTTTAAGGAAAGCATTTTTGACGTTCAGCTGCCATATTTCATAAATGAAACATGCAGCATCAGCAAGCATTATCCAAATGGATTTAACCATGGTAACAAGTAAAAGGTTTCGTCGTAATCGACACAATGTTAATAACGATACCTTTTCGCTACAACCCTAGCTTAGTACGTTGGTATGTTGCCTTCCATGTATGTCTTCCTTGAAGACTTATATAGTACCAATAGGCACAATGCCTTCCGGTACAACAACTAGTGTCTAAACATAGTTGGTTTACATGGAATCCATTTCAGACATCATGGCACTTTTCCATTATATGGAGTCGATACCTTGTATCACTTCCTCATACGTAGTCAGTTCGTATTCCTCAATAAGATTGACATCTTTTACGAGGTGAAATCAGAAACCCATATTTCCCAGGTTGTTTTCTGACTCTCTCCGACTTACGTGGTTCTTGTGTATTCGAATATTATTGGTATAGTTTCATCATTGATGAACTATTTGTGTTCCATTAAGGAATCGGTGCCTGGAATAGTATTACTCTGATTTTCATCGAGTTTTACTTTCCTCCCACTTACCACTGCATATAGGTATTCCTCTTAGGAAAACCTGCATGGTGAGCAACAATTAAATTGTTCTCTTGTGAGTTGTATAAGTACTATACTTTTGGTTTCCCTAGGATAACCTACAACTTAGGCACTTATCCGATTTGGGTTTTAGTTTGGTATCATCCAAACATATGCCTAGCATTCCCAAATCTTCAGGAATGAGAAACTCGGTTTCTTTCCTGTTCATATCTAATATGAAGTCTGTCAAACAGATTTATATGGAACCTTATTCAAAATAAGTTTTGCACTGTTAATGCGTATCCGTTGAAGGAAATGGTAGCTCAGAGCGACTCATGATTAACCTTATCATGTCCAACAAAATTTGGTTTCTCTGTTCGGACACACCGTCAAACTGACGTGTTCCGGGAGGAGTCCTTATTGAAAGAATACTATACTCTTTCAAGTATTTTAGAAACTTATTGCTTAAGTATTTTCATCATGGTCTAACCGTGATGGTTTAATACTTTAGCTGATCTGTTTGTCTATTTCGTGTCGAAACTCTTTGAATTTATCAAAAGTTTCTGATTCGTGTTTCAAAAGAAACACATAACCATAACGCGATGCCACATCCGTAAAGGTCACGAAACATTCATATCCACCTCTAGCCTAGCTAGATATGGGCCCACTTACGTCACTATGAACGAGGGCTAACAGATCGGTGGCACTTACACTTTTACCAAGTAAAAGGTGTTTTAGGCACTTTGCCCAATAAACCAGATTCGTAGACATTATTTGAATAGAATCAAATCCGTCCAAGTATCCACTCTTCGAAAGTGTGGATATACGAGTCTTGTTAATTGTGTCCCAGACAACAATGCCACTTATAAGTCTCAACTGATTAATTCAGTTTGAGCTATTAGTTTGTCATGTTATACGTTTGAGATTTATTTATATTCAAAATATAAATATTGTTATTCACATCTAATGTGTTTATCTCAATATCATCTTTATAAAATGAAACACTTTAGTGTTCTAGAATATAAAGGTATATCCGCAACGGATTATACTCTGATATAGAGATAATGTTTCTAGTCAAACTAGTTACATTTTAACAGTTTCCGAATTTAAGTACACACCCGAAGGGTAGTTCCTAAACTTAGGTCTCTACGGTCAAAACAGCGACTTTTGTCCTGTTTCCGATTCGCAGATCAATCTCAACTGAAGTCAGTATCCTGCTCTCAGCAGATTCTGCATATCAGCATATATTTATGTACCACACTAGGTATCTAAAATCTAATTTTAATACTAGTAGTGAACATGTTGATGACAAACATATTTGAAGTCGGAGCCTTGCCCATCTTCAATTCCTTCATGTATGCCTTGTCCATACGGCAGTCATGCTTCAATGACCCCGTTTGCCACAGTTAAGGCAGACATTTTGGGATATGTCCTTTGTCTTCCCAGAAGATTATAATGACTTTGCCTTTGCCCTTTTCCACACTCCAGAAGCCTTTGGCCAAGCCTTGGCCTTCTAGGATGTCGAAGTAAGATGCGTCTTGCGCTTCTTGCCTTATTGCAAACTTTGGCTTTGTCTCCTTGAGTATAGCCATTAACTCTCCAAGAGTTTTCTATTGCAATTAAGTACTTCTAAGATCTAAGGATAGATCTATGAAGATCCTTCAATTTCATTATCATACTATAATGATCTAATCCTTAGTTCTGACTAAGAAATTAAGGAGTCTATTTGGCAAGCTTAATGGATTAAGCACTAAAGTTATCATCAAATGAATATTCCAAATATCATGTTCTACTATTTTCTTAACTCCAGGCTTAGGCTCGAGACGTCACTATATCAAATAAAGTAACTTCTCGTGTTTCCAGGACTATCCTGAGATTTTATTCCCAATTTGAAAATTAAAGTCGTTTAAATACATTTTCACCCAGGATTATGTTTTAAACATTGATCTTTCAATTTATCTTGATTGCTATAGTCCAACTATCCAATCAACAATTTCAGGTACTATTCATTATAATGATTACTATAGTCCAACTATATAATCAACTATAATTTAATTGATTAATTCAATTATATTGATTACTATAATCCAATTATAAAATCAACTATTAATTGAAGTAGTTAATTCAAATATATTGATTACTATAATCCAATTATATAATCAACTATAAATGAAATTGTTTGAATACAGTCCAACTGTTCAATTAAAACAACATTAAATATTAGTCCAACTAATAAATAATTAATTTATATTGACGAAATATTTGAAATGAGCGCGTATGGCAAGTAACTAAACGAATATTGCAAATTTAATACTTGCCTCCCACTATTTTTCGGCGAGCCTCTAACCCTCTGTGGAGTACTCGGGAAACCTTGTTTCCTAGTGGGCTAGGATCCCGTTAAATAACACACAATCTTGACTTTGGCCAACAAATTGTATGATAATTAACTAGGTAGATCTCTAAGATCAATTGGATACCATCCAATTCCTAGATCCAGTAGGTGGACATCCAAGTCCGAAACATATATCTTATATATGCCAATATATCCAATATATTGCCTAACCTTTTTCCTCTGAATCAACTAAGCCTTGGCTTTGGCACAACAAACTTAGTGATCCTAGTTAAGCGAAACTCATTGACCTTGGAAAGCTTCGTAATCAATGTCGATGGACAAGAAGTGATCTTGACTTTGGCCAACAAATCACAACTTGGACAAGACACCGATATGGAACAAAGCCTTCATGATTCAAACACATCCGCGACGGAAAAAGGTCTTGACTTTGGCCAACAAACCAGTGCCAGTCTTGGATCTTGAGTAAGAATCACTCAATGGAAGAAAAAACGCTTAATATGTGTTGAGGGTTTTTTCGCGTAATTGGCAACCAATTAATTATCTTTGTTAAGGTCTCATCATCATACACCCTTAAACATGCATTCTAAACACATAATAAGGCGCGTATATAAATTTAATAATGATATGCGGATGGATACTTACCACATTGTTCCTAGAACAAATCACTCTCATTTCCTCTCTCCCGCTAGCACAAGTATTACTTCTACCCGATTATATAACACTTCTAAAGAAACCTCATTGACCTTGAGGGGAATATGTGAGAAGAGAAATACAAAGAGTAAGGAGGTAATAGGCTGGACACGCAGGTCCAATTTAATAAATTCTAAATTTATTACAACAATTTCCAAAATTGCCCTCACCCATCTAATATCCATCTGATATGCATTATTCATACATCGCATCCATGTATTCACACAAGCATGTTATCAATCAATCTAATCCAATTAATTAATATGATATTAATGACCATCCAATGTTCAAACAACGATTTGATTTTGCGCGAGTCCAACTCGTTTTGCGAATAAGTACTCAAAGTACGAATTCTTGAATTATATTAAACTACAAAATTAAATCCAATTCAATTTGTATTTAATACTAATTCATTATTTAATTCCAAATTAAATATTTACACTTTTTAATGTGCCTTTACGACTTAGATTCCAAATCTAATCGTTACAGGTCTCAAAGCCCGATTAACATCCAATGTTAATTTAATTAAAGTCCAATGGGCTTTTAATTAATTTCTTAAGGCATGGACTTTTGGTCGATATGGGTCAAACCCAAATACCAAAGCCCATTTAAGGAATCACCCTTATTTGCCAAGAAACCAATTTAGGCCCATTAGGCCCAATAAAATTAAAGGTCCATTAAGTCATAATTGGACTTTATGGATATGGTTTTGGGCCCAATTGGATCCAACCAATTTAGCCTAAACCAAACTTGGCCCAACCAAGCCCATTAAGCCCAATTACAACTTTACAAGCCCAATTCCAAATTTGGCCCAATTAATTAACTTACAAAATTCCAAATTTCACAATTAATTAATTTAAAGTGTATGCCATAATTAATTAATCAAATTAATATTTCCAAAACACCAATTAACCTAATTAATTATGCTCATTATCATCAACACATGTCCAACACATTTGAATCAAAAAATCACATCATTTTACATGCTTCAAGTCTCGGCATTTTAGGGGTTTTATTGTCCGATTCGGTTTCAATCAAATTAAATCCACAATCAACAATTCCCAAATGATTTCAACTCATCCAATGATCAAAATCAAAAAATACCATGACTTTTAGGGCATTTCTAGTTTCGGCCAAGCCTAACCAATTGGGGAAAAATTTATCCAATCAATATTTCATGAAATTGATCATATACAACTTCAATACAACATCATTCAAGCATACTCAATCAATCAATTTTATCAAATCATGCTCAAATTGATTTTACCCAAATCTTACCCTAATCATGTTTCATGCTCAAAATGGCTCAAGATACCATTGTTGGGTTTCTATTAAGTCTCAATGATCAATTCAAGCAATGAATCATGTGTGAATACTCAACGAAGAATGGCGGAAACATACTTACATTGATCGGATTTGGCGATGCGAGGAACAAAAACCTTTTCTCCCATCAATGGTGCTCACGGCAGTGGACTGGTTTTGTGCTCCAAGAAATTCGGTCATGGTCCTCCATTGATGCTCCAAGCTCCAAGCTTTAACAATGATGATTCCATGCTCATAAGTTAGTTCCATATCACCTTGGATGACTCTTCATGTGCAAGCATTGGAAAACTTGCCACAAATTTTCCATTTCACTTGTTCTTGCTCACGGTTTTGGCAAGCAAAATTGGGAGAGAAGCATTTGGCCCTTGGCCGAATTCTAAGGGAGAAGAGAGAGAGAGAATTATGTCTTATTTTGTGTAAATGTTTTCTAAAAACATATACCAAAATTTTGGTCAAAGCTTTTCAAAAAAACTAAACAATTTTGGAGGCAAAAAATGCATTAAATGCATTCAACAACTTCCATCAACTATTCACATCAAAAGTGACTAGACATCACTTCACTCAAAGTGATGTGACTTCCATCACTTGATTGACTAGTGATTTGACGCTTGATGTGACTTGTGGGCCGCACTTGAATTCGAAATGCGAGTGCGCCCTCAAACACTCCCGGGCTAGGGTTCGCTAATTCCAAATTAACGAATTTTCCGTTCCGACGTAATTAAATAATTATGCCTAGCAAAATTACTATTCACGTTGCTAACGAATTAATTCTAAATTAACTCGTTCGCCCGAATTAAAATCTAATTTTAATTCCGCGTCGAAATCCAATTTCGTTTAATATATCGAATATATTATTTTATCGATTAATTCCAAATTAATCGTTCTCTCTCTTTTAAATAATATTTTATCCCAGATAAAATATCTCTGTAATTAATCACAGATTAATTTTATCTCTCATCTAATTAATCCCAGATTAATAAAGTGCGAGTCATACGTCATCGGTGAATCTTCGGGAAGTGACCCATGAGATCCCCGAATATGTTGGCAGTAAATCCGGTCGTCGGACTATCCGAACATGTACGTACCTAGTACCACGTTTATACCGATTTACAAGACATGGTTGGCTTCTAGCAAAGCACCGTGCCTACCCAATTCTCCAGAAATATTCGTACTGGAATATGTGATCTATATCACGCGTAGTATACGTAGTATTTCGTATTTCGATCCAGCATCGGATGTCACGTGCAAGGCCTGGGTCTGGAATTGTGTATGCCCCGTACGAAGCACATATCGGATCTCTGGTAACTAGTCTCTATAATCGGATAAACATGACCTAGTCATAATATCCCGATAGCTGCAGCATATAAGAGCACCAGTTCTGTATCCTACGTGATCATCATCTCCACTATGACTGGAGTGATACTTCCGTCTTGACATCACACCCAATACACTACGATTCTCAATATACCCAGAAGAGGCGTACACAGAACCTGTTAAAGCGTTGGACGACCAAAACCAAAGTATATTGATTGTCGCAAGTATTAGCGGTGCAAGTCTCAGGTTAAGACCAAATACACCTACCCTGATTCGGACTTCCATAGACACATAGTCATACTACCAATGGAATTCCGATGGGTCTATCCAGAGCGAAGCTGTTTCCGTACCATCGGTAAACACAACCTCCTATTACACTTGCATGAGTATCCTATACCCAAATATATGAGAACTATGTCGTTATGCTCCCACAACGCGCACAAGTGTAATACTAGTCTTTTACGCATTATCGATGTCCAATCTCGATAATACTCTGACTAGGGATATTTAATGATTAAACCTTTGTGGATTGATACTGTCTCATATCATCTCAATCCGGAACTAATCATATGGACCTTTCATCATTTATACATCTTGGTAATCTAATTACAAATGATAAAAGGGCAATTTCCTTTGTCACATAGTTAATTTGTACAACAACACCATGATCTATACAAATAGTGATGCTATGGGTCATAATTGTCCAACATGTAAACCATAAGATGGGTCATGGAACATGTTATTTTGTTATCATTCATGGAGAATATAGTCTGCAACTATTAGTGTCAGATTAGTTTTGAGTCTAATTATGACGTTTGACAGTCTACGTCATAAGGAGTCAGAAAAGATAGAGTGATAGTGTCACGGATTATTCTATTGTGAGTGGAATTAGTTGTAACTTAAGAAGTATTGACTTATGAAGTTGCATAGGGACCTTATAGATTATAAGTTTTGATATTAGTGTTGCGCTTGCGGTTGTCTGCATAGTATTTTAGATTTGATCCTTAAATACTTAGACAACTCAGTAGTTGTAGCACAATATTGATGATTGATGCAGAACTTAATTTCTAAAAAATATGAAAGATGTTGGTTAAGGGAAACGATTGGGTTTGTTGGACAAACTCAATATGTTATAGCAGACCTACTCGTTATTGTCTACCTTTTGAGTGCTATGTGAGCTCTTGATGGCTATGCGTATGTGATACATATTTAAATGTATATATTATAATGTGGATTGACACTAGAGCAAGTGGGTAAAAAATTTAGGGTTAGTCATCGGAGTGCCAATCCGGATCGTATTTATGTCCGATTCATGAATACGAATAATTCTTTTTTCATGATATTACATATTAATGGTTGCACCTCTTGTTTTTATATACGTATTCGACCTAATTACGATTAGATCGAAACTAAATCTGATTTAGTGATATGTATATATTAGACAAATACCTCAGGATTTACAACGTAGTGCGCAGTTATAACGTAGTTTATAATTGACATTGAGAAGTGTCACTATAAGTTGTATATTCTCGAATAAAATTTCTGGTCAAGATTTACTAACACAGGTCGGTTAGTAGAATCTGCTGAGACTAGTACATGTCGTATATCGAGACTTAGTCCGATGGTTTATCCCAACCATGAGTCTCGGGAGACTCAAATAGACGTGTATGTGTTTATTTGATAAACACTGAACGGCTCACCGAATATTTCCTAATAGATGGTACACCAACGTCAATAGGAATCTTCTCGAGTCGAGTATCATAGCGGTCCTTCGACTTTAGATACCACTGTGGATATATGAGACATCATCCACACGTTGATGGCAGTCACGTCACTGATCTATATAGATCAGACATTCGCATGTTCGTTGGGTGTGGACCCATGCTCATGTTATCTTGTGAATATCATATAGAATCCGTCAGTTCTGTGTACATGGCATATGTATCATGTACGTATTTATGATCTAGTAAATCTATGGTTGTGGTATACTTCGGAAGCAAGTTTCGAGTGTTATTTAGAGATCGTAAATTTATAAGTCGACATATTATACCTAAGGGATTTGACGTTCCTATCTATATCCCCGGTATAATATTGATAGCCTGTGAATTAGAGATTATACGTATGCAATGACCTCGACTTGCATAGTTTAGTGAGATTATCTGTGTTGTCATAATTTACGAGTAGGTGAATTATGGACACGAAATTTGATTCTGTGACGGATAAACCTAAACTTAGAGAGTCCCACAATATGAAGTGTACTCGTTGAGCACTTGGGCAACGCGTTATGAATAATACAGATTATTCATAATACTTTATCGAATTAAATAAGTTAATTCGAATCGTTTAACGGTTAAACGAAAAATGCATGCATAAGAGCATTTCGGTCAATTAATAATTAATGTGTATTTGTATTTGATACAAAACTTGATTAGATACACATTAATTAATTGTCAAATGAGATTTTGACACATGTCATTTATATATGTATTTTGTTATTTAATGTAAATAAAAAATAAATAAATAAATAAATCTATATTTATTAATTATTTAGTTATTTAATTGTTAAAAAAGTATAATTAAAAATAAAATATCCATAAGTCTTAATTAGCATGATAAACGATGAGATATTTTTGGCATGACAATTAAAGGTAGTAGTTATCAAATTGGATTTGTTAAGTTTTACTATATATTTATTTTTGATTAAATGAATTATTTAATGACCATTTTACCCCCCAACTTTCGGCCAATCCTATTATATAAAGTGAAAAATTTTGTTTTCTCTTTAATATGAAGCCATGGCTGAAACTCTCTAAAAGAAAAAGCTTGCAAAATATTTCTTGAGAGAAACTTGAGAAAAAGTGATCAAATCAAAAAGAAAGCTTAAGGAAATTAGGAGATTGTGAGGTAATCTGTAATATTCTTAATATTAGAAAATTTGTTTCTTGTTCTTGAGTATCTAGAATTGTTCTAGGGATTTTTTCTTTCTTAAATTTTGGGCCTTTTTTATTTGGATGATGTTTTGAGAGGCTTGATGTAAGTGTGAAGTTAGATTGAGATATATTAGTGTAATATTAATTCAATTTTATCATATGATGATTTGTTGTCATCTTAGAGTGTTATGACCACTCTTGTAATACCTAAAATTGTTCTTGAGTCCTTCATTGGTGTAAATATTAATATGATTAAGGTTAAGAAAATTAAATTTAAAGCATGAAAAATGATAATTTTTACATCTAGATCAGATCTGAAAATTCTGTAAATTTTTTGATGAAAAATATATTATTTAAATATATTGGATGTGTATTGGGCATTGGAACAATCGCCGAAAATTATTTCAAATGGAAAATATGTGAAAACGACAAAAACGACATCAACGGGTGAGTTTTGGACTTACCGGGTAACGGTGCCCAAAAAGTGAATTGGTCACTGTTCGGACAGCCCATGAACTGCCCAAGTACTATTGGGGCTGACATGGGCAGTCCCCGTGTGTATTGGTTGGTTGGTTTGGTCAAAAATATATTTTATGTTATTATGCGGAAAAATATTTTCGTAAAGATTTCGCGATGTTATCTAAATTAATTATGTCGTTATTTGATATCGAATAATATGTTTAGGTAAAATATGAATGAATTATTCATACTGGATGTTGAATAACTTATTCGGTAAGTTTAAAAATTTTAAAATTATGATTTCGCCCGAACAGTGCTCTGCCGATACGCCTGACCCCAACACATATAACTAATAAACCCAACATTCTAAAGCCCAAAAGAACAACCCATGGTGACTTTACAAAATAATATATCTCATTTGGGCATCATCTCCGTCAAAATTAGAGACAGCGACAAAGAAATGGAAAACCTGCAATCATGAACAAACTGGGGGATGAGTCTTGTGGACTCAGTGAGTAGATACCAAAAGAAAGAACATCATAAGAAAATCTAAACCATGTTTATAAAACGATTCTCATGCATGCGTCGTCAAAAACATAACAAGCGCTCAACACCCAAGTCGCGCGCAAAGACTGAGCGAGGAACGAACGATCCCTTGTTAACAAGGTAGCGGGTTAATCCATTTCTGATGGACGAGCACCCTGGCAAAAACATATGATGAGTCATAAAAACATAAAACATGCAACAAGCGTCGAGGCGGAAACATAACATCAATCAACCATCTCAGCGGAAACATATAGATATCAATAGATCATGAAAATATTTAACAAGCCCTGAGACGAAAATATTTATTCATATGCATTTTCATTATCAAATAAAACTTAATCAAATCATAAATTGAAACATTAAAACCTTTAAAACTTAAACAAATAAAAGATAAAGTGAGGCATCTACTCAGCGTGATAGGTTGCGGAAGATTACCGAGAGGTGAGCAATTGATCGAGCTGTCAATCTACAATAAAATAAGGATAGGTAAGATTCTTGACTTGATTCCTTGGAACAAGGAAAATATAACGCGGATAAAATGTAAATCAAGCATGCTATCATTTATTTCCCAAAAGCGTCACATCCTCTATTATCTCATTTTTTTCCGAATTAAAATTATTTCCCCAACCGTTAACTATTGCGCGTTAAGAAATTTCCAATACATTAATCTATTTTTTACGACATTAACCTCCTGCTGCAAATAAACACCAATACAATTTTAATCCATTCTCACTTAAAGCCATTACACGATTGTCAGGGCCGAAGATTTTTTTCCCCTGCTCATGGCATCACTGGGCACCCCGGTTCACGGCACAAAACCATTTTTCTTCTTTTGAAATTCAGCTCACCATAACACTCTAGGTTCATCTAATCCCTAACAAAACATAAAAAAATTAAAAAAAATAAAAATAAAATAAAAATAAAAATAATAATAATAATAATAATAATGGCTCCACACTTCTCTACATCATCACTAAACAGTCCACCATTACCGAAATCCCTAATCCATTCCCCTCAATATTTTCCCCACCATGACGATACTGCCAGCAATCCAGAAGAGAAAATTCACCCAAACCTAATTCACCTTGGCCGAACTCTTTGGCCCTTTCCCTTCAAAATTTCTTTCTCCATTAACACACCCATAATTCTGTTGGGGTTTTAGACGATGGGCGTAGCGGAAGCGCGGGTCTGGCGAAATCGTATTTTAAAACTTTTTCAAAATATCGAATAAATTATTCAATATCTAATATGAATAATTTATTCATATTTCACCTTAACCTATTTATTTAATATCATATATTACATAAATAATGAGAAAACTCGAGAAACTTTCACGAAAACTGTTTTTCCGCAAAATTGCCTAAAATGCGTTTTTGACCGAACCGACTACCCGACACTTATGGAAACTGCCCAGGTCAGCTCCAATAGTGTCGGGGCAGTACACGGGCTGCCAAAATAGTGACGGAATCACTGTTTTCACAGCCGTCACCCGGTTGGTTCAAAATCCACCCGGTAAACCATTTTGGGCCGTTTTCGCTTATTTCAACTCCGAAACACTTTCCGGAAATTGTGCCGACTCCCAAATTACATCCATTACATTCTAAACACATCAATTTCATCACAAAAATCAGAATCAAACTCAGACCTGTAGCAGAAACCGAATTTGCCATTTTTCATGCTTTTAATCCAAAATTCCAATATTAATCAAATTAATCAACACACCAAATCAAGTCACCACACATATGAATCACTCCAGAAAAATTCTAGGCATAAAATGAGTGGATTTTACACTCTAGAATGGCAAGTTATTGTCCAAGAAAATTTGAACAAAATTGGATACAAAATTCATCAATTTCATCCAATTTATTACTTCACACATGCATCATCTTTCTCATCCATCCAACAAAGCCAAAAGCCCCAAAATTTTTCAAGCAAAGAATCCCTAGAACTATTCTAAGAAATCAAGAAATAAGAAACAAATTTTAAGACTTTAGGGATTTGAAAATTACCTCTAAAATTCCAAATTCCATAAGCCATTTCTTGATTTTCCTTCACTTGTTTGCTTGAATCATCAAGCAAAATGAAAAACCCATTTTTCCCTTGGAGTTTCGGCAGTGTAGAAGACAACAAGAGAGAGAAAATGAAATCTTCTCTCTTTCTTTTAATGTTGACCGAAACATATAAAGAAATTGGGGCAATTTTGCCTTTTTTTTGAAATTTATCACATAAAATTCAATTTACTTTACAACATCCAATCAAAATTGGACACAAATAAAGTGTGTTTAATTTCATGCCATATGTTACCAATCATAAATCACCATGTATCATATGCATAATGAAAAAATGGATAAGGTTTGAAATTTTAATTATTTAATTATTTAACATTTAAATAACTAGATAATTAAATAATAACCATATATGTATTTTTATTTACAATAAATAACAAATACATATATTTATGGCATGTGTCAAAATCTCATTTGACGAATAATTAATGTGTATCTAATCGTATTATGTATCAAATACAAATACACAATAATCATTAGCGGATAAAATTCCCTAATTGCATGTGTTATTGTTTAACGATTAAACGATCCGGATTAACTCACTTAATCCGTTGAAGTATTATGAATAATTCGTATTATTCATATCGAGTTGCCCAAGTGCTCAACGAGTACACTTCATATTGTGGGACTCTCTAAGTTTAGGTTTATCCATCACGAAATCTAATTTCGTGTTCATAATCCACCCACTCATGGATCATGACGACCACAAATAATCTCGGTAAACTATACAAGTCGAGGTCATAGCATACGTATAATCCATCTGTCACATGCCATCCGTATTATACCTGAGATATAGATCAGAACGTCAAATCCGTTCGGTATAATACATTCGACTTTCAATTTATGATCTCTAAATAACATTCGGAACTGGTTTCCGACGTTATACCACGGCCATGGATTTACTAGATCATAAACAGGTGTTGGATGCCTATGCCTGTACACAGGACTGACAGATCTTATCTTGATACGCACTGGATATCATGAGCATCAGTCCACACCCAACGAACAGGCGGAGGTCTGATCATGAATAGATCGTTGACGTGACTACCATCAAAGTGTGGAGGATAACTCATATATCCACAGTGGTATCTCAAGTCGAAGGACCAATATGCTCGCTCAACTCGAGAAGATTCCTATTGACGTTGGTGTACCATCTATTAGGAAACCTTCGGTGAGTCGTTCAGTGTCTTATCAGATAAACACCTACATGTCTATACGAGTCTCCCAAGACTCATGGTCCACTAGGATAAACCATCGGACCAAGTCACGATATACGACATGTACTGGTCTCAGCGGATTTTACTAACCGACCCGTGTTAGTAAATCTTGACCATGAACTTTATTTAAGGATATACAACTAATAGTGCGCTTCCCAATGTCAATTACAAACTACGTTGTAACTACGCACTATACTGTAAATCATATGGTCTTTGTCTAATATACACGTATCACTGAACCAGATTCAGTTTCGATATAATCGTAATCAGATTAGATCGAATAAGTGTATAAAAGACAAGGGTGCTACCACTAAAATTAGTAATGTTATGGAAAATCGAACTGCTCGTATTTATGAATCGGACATAAATACGATCCGGATTGGCACTCGGAGCACCAACCCTAACAATTTCTCCCACTTGCTCTAGTGTCAATCCATGGTATCTTATACACATCTTCAATGTATATCATATACTCATGGCCCTCAAGAGCTCACCAACACTCAAGAGGTAGGCATGAACAAGTAAGCCTGCTTTAACAAATCGAGTCTGTCCAACAAACTCAACAGTTTTCGTTAACTAGCATCATTCATATTTTGCAGAATCCAAATTCCACATCAATATGACTCAGACGCTATATCTCAGTTATGTGATATAGTTGTTAAGTTATCTATGTATTTAGAAATCAAATCCAAATACTTTAAGATAACCACAAACACTATACTAATATCAACACTTCCAATCATTGAGGTCACTATACAACTTCATAAGTCAATACTTCATAAGTTGCAACTGATTCCACTAGTTTAGTAGAATCAGCAGTGACACTCCCACTGCATATTTTCTGACTTTAGATGACATAGACCATCTAATATCATAATTAAGATCAAAACTATTCTGACCTTATGGTTGCTGACTAAATTCTCCATAAATTAGAAACTCGTTTCAAATATCTCAAAGATCAAAATTTCTTTCTCCATTAACACACCCATAATTCTGTTGGGGTTTTAGGCGATGGGCGTAACGGAAGCGCGGGTCGGCGAAATCGTATTTTAAAACTTTTTCAAAATATCGAATAAATTATTCAATATCTAATATGAATAATTTATTCATATTTCACCTTAACTATTTATTTAATATCATATATTAACATAAATAATGAGAAAACTCGAGAAGAGAAACTTTCACGAAAACTGTTTTTCCGCAAAATTGCCTAAAATGCGTTTTTGACTGAACCGACTACCCGACACTTATGGAAACTGCCCAGGTCAGCTCCAATAGTGTGTCGGGGGAGTACAAGGGCTGCCAAAACAGTGACGGAATCACTGTTTTCACAGCCCTCACCCGGTTGGTTCAAAATCCACCGGTGGGTAACACCATTTTGGCCCGTTTTCGCTTATTTCAACTCCGAAACACTTTCCGGAAATTGTGCCGACTCCCAAATTACATCCATTACATTCTAAACACATAAATTTCATCACCAAAATCATAATCAAACTCAGAACTGTAGCAGAGAAATGAATTTGGCATTTTTCATGCTTTTAATCAAAATTCCAAGATTAATCAAATTAATCAACACACCAAATAAAGTCACCACACATATGAATCACTCTAAAACAATTCTAGGCATAAAATGAGTGGATTTTACACTCTAGAATGGCAACTTATTGTCCAAGACAATTTGAACAAAATTGGATACAAAATTCATCAATTTCATCCAATTTATTACTTCACACATGCATCATCTTTCTCATCCATCCAACAAAGCCAAAAGCCCCAAAATTTTTCAAGCAAAGAATCCCTAGAACTATTCTAAGAAATCAAGAAATAAGAAGAAACAAATTTAAGACTTTAGGGATTTGAAAATTACCTCTAAAATTCCAAATTCCATAAGCCATTTCTTGATTTTCCTTCACTTGTTTGCTTGAATCATCAAGCAAAATGGAAAAACCCATTTTTCCCTTGGAGTTTCGGCATTGTAGAAGACAACAAGAGAGAGAAAATGAAATCTTCTCTCTTTCTTTTAATGTTGACCGAAACATATAAAGAAATTGGGGCAATTTTGCCTTTTTTTTTGAAATTTATCACATAAAATTCAATTTACTTTACAACATCCAATCAAAATTGGACACAAAATAAGTGTGTGTTTAATTTCATGCCATATGTTACCAATCATAAATCACCATGTATCATATGCATAATGAAAAAATGGATAAGGTTTGAAATTTTAATTATTTAATTATTTAACATTTAAATAACTATATAATTATATAATAACCATATATGTATTTTTATTACAATAAATAACAAATACATATATTTATGGCATGTGTCAAAATCTCATTTGACGAATAATTAATGTGTATCTAATCGCATTATGTATCAAATACAAATACACAATAATTATTAGCGGATAAAAATTCCCTAATTGCATTGTTATTGTTTAACGATTAAACGATCCGGATTAACTCACTTAATCCATTGAAGTATTATGAATAATTCGTATTATTCATATCGAGTTGCCCAAGTGCTCAACGAGTACACTTCATATTGTGGGACTCTCTAAGTTTAGGTTTATCCGTCACGAAATCTAATTTCGTGTCCATAATCCACCCACTCATGGATTATGACGACCACAGATAATCTCGCTAAACTATACAAGTCGAGGTCATAGCATACGTATAATTCATCCATCACAGGCCATCCGTATTATACCCGAGATATAGATCAGAACGTCAAATCTGTTCGGTATAATACAGTCGACTTTCAATTTATGATCTCTAAATAACATTCGGAACTGGTTTCCGACGTTATACCACGGCCATGAATTTACTAGATCATAAACAGGTGTTGGATGCCTATGCCCTGTACACAGGACTGACGGATCATATCTTGATACTCACTGGATATCATGAGCATCAGTCCACACCCAACGAACAGGCGAATGTCTGATCATGAATAGATCGTTGACGTGACTGTCATCAAAGTGTGAAGGATAACTCATATATCCACAGTGGTATCTCAAGTCGAATGACCACTATGCTCGCTCAACTCGAGAAGGTTCCTATTGACGTTGGTGTATCATCTATTAGGAAACCTTCGGTGAGTCGTTCAGTGTCTTATCAGATAAACACCTACATGTCTATACGAGTCTCCCGAGACTCATGGTTCACTAGGATAAACCATCGGACCAAGTCACGATATACGACATGTACTGGTCTCAGCGGATTTTACTAACCGACCCGTGTTAGTAAATATTGACCATGAACTTTATTTAATGATATACAACTAATAGTACGCTTCCCAATGTCAATTACAAACTACGTTATAACTACGCATTATACTGTAAATCATATGGTCTTTGTCTAATATACACTTATCACTGAACCAGATTCAGTTTCGATATAATCGTAATCAGATTAGATCGAATAAGTGTATAAAAGACAAGGGTGCTACCACTAAAATTAGTAATATTATGGAAAATCGAACTGCTCGTATTTATGAATCGGACATAAATACGATCCGGATTGACACTCGGAGCACCAAACCTAACAAATTCAACATTACCCAAAACAACAAGAACCATAAAAAGGTCTATGAATTTCATATCCTCTACTAGGTTTCTTAAAAATCCCCAATTCAATTTCACGTTTGCCATCTTCAAAATAAAATGTAAAAAACATTGAAGCCTTTGATTAAAACCATTCATCCCAAGTAAAGCAACTAGATAGAACCCATTACCTTTAAAGAGGTGAAATGCAAAAACCCCTCATTATCAACAGAAATGTCACTGCCGAATTAGAGAGAGAGAAAGATGGAGGGGTAATTGGCTTGGTCACGACCCTTAACATTCAAACTAGGCTTGGAGCTTCACGGACGACTTTTATCAAATGCAAAATCAGTTTCCCTTACTGTGCTAGAATCGAAAATTTGAAGATGAATAGAGAAGGTTCCAGATCGTGGAAAGGGTGAAGAAAAGAAATGAAGGTAATGAATAAATAAATAAATAAATAAAATAGATTGAAGAAGGCCACGCCCTCTGGCCCAAAATACGAAAAAAAAATGGGTTAAAGAATATAAATGTGGGTCACGCCCACTGGACCCACAACAATTTACTACTTATTTATTTTCCTTTACTTACTAACCCAAATTAAATAAGTAGATAAGTAAAATACCAGGAGGGTAAAATTTGGGTCCACTAACCCCTTACAAAGTTACTTTTTCTACGGATTATTACAATGGGCTAATTAAATCAGTTGGGTTATTAGACAACCAATTATGATTCTAGAGTGTATTTATCACTCTATATATGCCTATAATTGTTCTTGAGCATTTTATAGCTAGTGTCTCTAGTTGGTGTAATTTAATTTTTTTAGGATAGCATGTAATTTGAGATAAATTTATAATTAATTTGAGTTCATGTTTATTAATTTGATTAATTATGTAAATTAATTCGAAAGTGTTGTTTTTATGAAATTGACTTGTTGTGGATGAGTAAGTAATAATGTATAGAAAAAATTTCGGAATTTTTGGAATCATTCTAAAAGCGTTTTGGAAATTTTGCCACAATTATCGCTTTAAGTGCAAAATCGTAATTTACTGAAATTATGATTATTTGGAAAATGCTACAGCAACTCGAATTATTGTAGCAGTGCGTACAATATGTATAAAATTCTCGGAATTTTATAAATCATTTTGAGAATTTTTGGTAAAATCCACATTAGGGGAAAATGATAATTGACTGAAATTATAATAATCAGCTACTCTTATAGTGAACGGATTACTATAGCGGTGGACTAGTCCAGTAACACGGCTAATCACAACTAATATTTGAAATTAATGACTGATTATGATAAATTACGGATAAATTATAGGCAAATATGTATGGATCAAATATGGCTCGACTCCATCGTACTAGATCGGCCCAATCGATTTGGCCCAAACCCACTAAAGTTCATGTCGACTTGACTACTCGACCATAATCAGGCAAGAACACTTTTCGCTTGATTAGTCCATACGACTTGGCACACACGCCCAACATTCCAACAGATCCAACAAGCACCCAACATACTTGTGTAATATCCCAAATACTTTTCGGAACGGTTCGGGAAAATTCCCGAATTGAAGTTTAGAATTTAGAACAAAATGTTATTCGAAAATAAGAGTTTATGTGTTGGAAAATATTGAAACATTTTAAAGTGAAGCTTTATTACGTTGGTAAACACGTGGTTTCGACAACCGGTTACACTATTTCTGATTTTATCTTTATAAGCGCAAAAGTTTCTTATTTCCGCTGTACAAATTTCAAATAAACTCCGATTGAACTGATTCTTGAATCATCATACTAGTTTTTTCGAGATGAACAACTTTTGTGTTAAACACTTTTCGAAATTTACAGCAGAAGGACTTCAAAAATATGAATTTTCGAGAAAGCCCCATGAAATGGACATGATTGCAATTTTCGGGGGTCTTAACGTAAATTTCAGAAAATTTTCTATAAATACCTTATAGTTTCTTGAAATCATGAAAATGACAAAATAACCCAAAATCCCCTACTCGACCCCCCATCCCCAATTTTTTGTTACTGTCACCCTTGCTGCGTCAGCGACCAGCCGCCTATCGTCGGTCGGTGCGACGACCAAAGGGGTGCCCCGGCCACCCTTCCATCTTATGGTGGCCGGTGGCAGCCCTAGGACGCCGGCGAATGGCGAAAATATGATAAGGACATGCGTGGTGGGTTTTCTCGATCCCGGTTCGTCGCTTCGTTTCACGGCCCGAGCCACCCGTAAAATCGAAGCTCTCGGAGAGTACTATAAGTTGGTGGTGACGGATTTTCCGATCGTGCACGGTTGCAAGCGAAACGAGGGAAGAAGATTCAGATAAATAGGGACCCATGGTGAACAGTAGCTCCGATCAGAATTCCATCGAATTTAGCACGTTCATGGGATCGTTTGGAGTCTGTATATGCCCTCAAAATCTATGTAAGACTTACCAGTAAAAAGTTTCTAATTTCAAGTTTTTCGCTAAATATTCAGATGTATCCAATAGCTTCATAGAGTAGCGTAATGATATAAATTAAATTGATTAAGTATTAGTATATTGAATATGTGTATTTGGTAGAATCTGAGTGAAAGCGAGACAAGTTTGATTGATCCAATAGAATATGCAAGTTTCCGGTAAAAATGGGTTTTTAGAATGATGTGCTTTGATTTTAACGATAGTTATTAGTTATTTATGATATTATGAACATGTTTGGATAAATCTGGGTTGGTTCGGAGGGTTCGTGACCCTTACGTAGAGTTTGCGGAAACTTTTTCGGAAGATTTTCCAAAAACACGTAAACCGATAATTTAGGTGAACTAGTGGCTTGGAATAGTTTGTAATAGTGTTTTAAGATTATTGGAACTGAAACATTGAAATCTGATGTATTTTGGTTGTCCCGGAAAGATCCGGGATTTTGTCAAAGTAAAGTCAAGAATTTTATTAAGTTGCGATTCTGACGGTATTTCGGCATTTGTTTTGGCAGATTTGACTAGTATCTGGAGTACTCTTGGAGCCAGGTAAGTAACCCATGCGATGAGAACTTGAGTTGGTGAATTCATATATATATATGATTGAAATGTTAAGGAATAAAAGAAGATAGTTAAAATGTGGTTTTGGAGTAACGAGTTCGAGATTACCTATGGTTAAGGTAATAGACCTCCACAGGTATGGATGTTTATGTTATTGCTGTGATATGAAGTAAGATGTTATATGAGATTAATGTCTATAAGTATGTATTCATGTATTTCAGTGTATGAACTTGAATGGTATGCATAGATATATGTGAATGAGTATGCAAATGTAATAGTATGTCTATGTATATGTAAATGAATAAGTATATGAATAAGCATTGGTACATGAATTTGAATATGTATATGATGATAGGCTATAGATAATTTAAGTATATAACGGTAAAGAGAATAAGTAATGATTTTTGAATTTGTATTAGCACGTGTAGATATGCGTTATTGTGATAAGTTTGTTATTGATTAATGTATACGATTTAGTGGTATAGAGGTTGAGTTGGTATAGGCTAAGTCTTTTCCGAGTGATGGAAGTTTGTGATTAGTGGGATACGTATATGAATGGTGAATGTTGATTGATAAGTAAAGAATGTGAGGATTGTAAAGGTCATGGTATCAGAATTTGAAGTAACGAGTGTATTCATATGTTTGATATATATAAGTATGTGTATGACGATTCTGAATGATAAAACAATATGTGTCATGTATATGATTGTGTAAGAGAAATCGTGCCATGAGTTGTGTTTTGTGATATGTGCTCATGTGTGTATATTTAATTGGTTGATAGTTTCGTGGTATAGCAGTCGAGCTGGTTAGGAATCCGTTCGCACAACATTCATCTCATACCTATTCTAAAATAGGTAATGAGTCATGTATGAGCATTGTATGTGTAAGCCAGCTCATGTGTATGTGTTGCTTTGGTTGTGTATTCCTTGATGTTTTGACTGGTGTGTATGCTTCGTTATCAGTTACACAATGATTGTATGTATACCTCTGAGTATTTGTGTGTGTATGTTAGGATTGTTATAGTATGTATGTATGTATATATATTGTAAACGAGACTGAATATGTTTGAAAGTCTTTGGTAATGGAAATGTTTCCAAGTAAGAACTCTGAAAATATGGAATTTACATGATTATACGAGAAGTGTGCTACGGTATGTGTGAATGCAAGTGAAACCCAAGTGTTAATCTATTGTAAGGTTATCGTGGTTAAAGAATGATGAAGTAAGTTGTTTTGGAATTGAGATAGTTTGTAACTAAATAGAAGAAAGTATGTTTCGAATTGAAGGTAGTATGTTTATTTTAGCGATTTGATGATATTTCAAATAAAGTATAATAAACCTGACTCCACGTCTCATATGATGGAAATGGATTCGATGTAAAATGACTCGTTCTGTGATGTTCAGGATGATGCATTGTGAGATTTGAATGTTTAGCTAATAAATTGGCATTTATGAGAATTTATAATGGTAAAGTATAACGAGTAATAAAAGTTGATAAATCTAAACTTGTAACAATTTAATAATTATGATGAACTGCTGATATGTTTAGTTTGTTTGGTTGTAGTTTATTTTTGACTTGTTTGTCGTAATACTAGCATGGTTACTTATTGAGTTTTAAAACTCACACCAAACCATTTGCTAGTTTTGCAGGTTGGCTTCCAGAATGGTGAAGTTTTATAAGTTTAGGACATTTGATTTATTATTTTATTTGTCATGCTGAGCATGCTATTTGTAAATATTAAGTAATGTATTGATTTCTTATAATATTGTGGGCAGAACCATTGAGTGTTGATAGATGATACGGGCACGAAGCCATTAGGTCATGATTTTTATGTGTTGGTGTGGACATGAGGTCCATTTTGATATATGATGTTTATTTCAGGTTCGTTTTGATGCTGGATTGAGGTCCAGGTTGTCTAGTTTTAGGATACATCATGCCATATTTTTTATAAATTTAGAGGCTTATGGAGATGGGTCAATCCTGTCTCCTGTCGGTAGCATATTGCCTCTGACGGGGTGTTACAACTTGGAACGGTAACATTCCAGTCCACTAGCTAAAGGTTTCAAGAAATTGACCCCTTATTATTCACTTATCTAGTTGACCAGTTACAGTCTACGCACGATGAGTCTGATTCTTATCAGGACTCAAATCCCTTCTTTTATGGGATATCTTTCAAGAAACTTGGTATTTACTCGAAATCCTTAAAATATTACAATTATCCTTTTAAGAGTTCGACTTGGTTTCCTCTATAGGAATCTGAGTCCCTCTTGGATTAGGATACCTAAATCTATAAATAGAGGGGACCCCCAAAAGATTCAAGCTTTCACACACCAACTTGAGATCCATAGTGTAACATCCCCATTTCGGAGATGTTACCTGCAGGTGATAGATCCTCACCACCACCCCATATTACTATAACAGACATTTATTAAAATATTTCACGATCTAATTAGTGTTGTACAAACAACTTACTAACTTAAATAAATACTTATACTTTATATAAATAACATATATATATATATTTAGACTTGACTCACACCGACATACATGCATTCTATCTGAATGCGAACAATAAACTTAGCATGATAGACCTATACTCTAGTGATTGTAGTAAACCCAATTCCTTGATCCCAGGCTCCTGATCGGCTATGGCTCACCAGATAAAGCTACCTGCAAAAAAACGGTGGAGTTATGGGGGTCTGATCATTTGAATGACCTGGTGAGTGGTTACTAAAAATAACAAACCATGAGAAAAAAAATCTAAAACATGTTCATAAATAGTTTTTCGTGCATGTATCGTCAAAAATATATCAAGCGTTCAATGCCCAAGTGTTGCGCAAAGACTGGGCGAGGAACGAACGATCCCTTATCTATAAGGTAGCGGGTCAATCCATTTCTCATTGACGAGACCCTAAACAAGCGCCCCGATGGAAACACAATGATAAGTCGTAAAATAAAATATAAAAACACTCAATGAGCGCCGGGACGGAAACATATCATCAATCGAGCGTCTCAGCAGAAGCATGTCGATAATTCCAAAATCATGAAAACATTTAACAAGCTCTGAGATGGAAACATTTAATCTTATGCATATTCTTTTATCGATTTAAACTTCAAAACAAATAAAAATTCAAAACTTGAAACAATTTAAATTATAAGTCAAGAAAACATAAAATAAGGCATCCAATCATAGAGATTGATGATTGTCTAGAAACTCGCTATGGAATCGCTAACGATATGAGCTCCTGTCAGTAACATGTAATAAATCGAATTCATTATACTAGGCATGGCAAAAGGAATTCTTAAACATTAATTAAGCTATGCAAAGCATGAGATACCAAATTCACTAAAAATTCAGGGTATTCAAGTCATCTAAGAATTTTATAGACCTAAATTCTAAGTTACAGAAGTGCGGTAGGGAAATTTCAAATTCTGCCTAGTCGTTAAAATCTCATGCTCAAAGGTTAACTTCGAAAATTCACTACAATTAATTGAAATAGAACCAATGGCTGAAATTTTAATAGAATGGACTTTCATGTGATTTATGTCGGTTTTTACGGATCTCGTTTTCGATTTCGAAAACTCAAATTCTAAATTGAAATTCAGTGGTTGATCAGAAACAAAACTGGGTGCAGTGGCAGCAAGTCTTTCAAGTTCAAAAATTCGATTCGACCTCATCTCAAGTATAAAAATTATGGTTTTTGGATATGTTACTCTCTTATGTGTCTAGTTTATCCATAATTTTATAGATTTCAATTTCAATCCCTAAATCACAAGTTATAACTAATTTAATACCTATTATACAGCAGCGGACATAACCTGTTTACCTATAGAAAATTTCCCAAAATTTCATCCTTCATTGAAAATTCTGAAATTTTAATAGGTTATTCCTTAATGAGTATAATTATGGTATAATGTTACGATTTACCGATCGGAGGCCTAAAATTCAAGTCGTGAATAAAATATAAGAATATGTTCAAAGTACACTGCTGAAATCGAATTTGCAGTGAAATCACAATAGCTCACTATCCAAACAACCCATTAATTTAACCATGACTTTGTTGCATTCTATCATAACAATAAGACTTCCCCACGCATCAAACATAACTGAAATAATCTTCCCTAAGTTGTAAAATTTGCAACCCAACACTAAGTCACCATTCACACATTCAACATGGATGAAACCATCACTATAAACATCATAAGTTACAGTAACACAATTTACCATCACCCAAACACATACATTATAAATCCATCATCTCTAGTTATATAAGGTGTTGACGGATGATTTTCGTCCCAGTGGCAGTTTCGAGATAACTCACCTGAGACAACCTTCCCTCAACCTTGAATTTGTTTGGTTATGAGGGACCAAAAGCAAACTTAGCAGAAGGTGAAATAAGCACACAGATCGACAAATAGTATTTAACGTGGTTCGACGGAGCAAGACCAGCCTACGTCCACGGGCACAAAGTGGGGGGTTGCTTTTCTATTACAAAAACGAGCTCGACCGACCTGTTTAGAGGTGGGTTTGAATGGAACCGAGCTGTTTGCTTTATTTTTTCTTACAAGTAGTGCTTTTATGAGATTTCTGCCAACCAACTACCATCCAACTTATACAAATGAGACTACCCTCCATTTATATACCCCAGGAGTTACAACATTGTTCCTCCAACTTTATGACATTTCCCGCGCGGTCTTCGACTGATTGACGGGCTCTCTGCCCCAAGGCTGTCATCTCCGAAAGCAAGCCTGCCGTCTGACGGCCTGTCATATCACTTTGTTTATCTTCTGCCACACGCAATATACTGGATCCAGCCTATAAAGATCTTTCGAACAATAACACATATCAAAGATGCCCTGATCACACATATGACTCCAAATGATCAGCCAGATGGTTAACCAGACTACCCAAACTAATCTCGGCCCGACCCAAAATTTCTGAGCTCATTTCAAAATTAAAAAAGAAAGAAAATGATGAATCTGAGCTACCAGCCCAAAGTGGTCGGTCTTGGTTCTGATGTTTTCGGTCTCTAGAAACTGTACCAAGCTATATACTCTGGTCGGCCAAATTCGGGAGACTGTGTCCGGACTCTCTTTCTAGCCGAGGAACAACCCAAACCCTCAGAACATCTGACCCTCCAAAGGGAGAAAACCCACCTCTGCCTTGCCGAACTATTCAAAATACTTGTCACAAAAATACCATCAATATTTGTCCCATAGTTCTCGGTTTCAATGAGTTAGGGAGTTGATGCCGGGAACTATAAAAAATATGGTGTGCTGATCAACCAGTCGGTGGTTGTTCCAGGAACCATAGAAAAGGCTGCCTCGGCTGTCAGTCAAGTCATCCATGTTACCTTCGTGTGCTCGGTCACTGAGGATTCTGATGCACATCCAAATGATTCTCTGACTTCGAGCAAATTCCCCATTTACCCTTTGGGTAGCTGTCTCAACAGAAGTCGAAGTTCCTCATACCGTCTAGACTGAAACTGTATCCTTTCTGCCGAGCCTATACCAGAAATCATGCCTCCCGGACCAGATCAAGATAAACCTGCTGCCTAATTTCCTCTTCTGATGCTTATCTCTGAATGCTTCCTTTCCTGTCTTCCATACTTAGCATGATTCCAAATTTTAACTTGCTATCTGGTTCTTTCGAACCTGGATGTGAGAAGAGGTTCTGATCCTGACCAATTCGAACCCAGCCATGAGGGGAATGCTTTGTCCCCGAGCCGAAGATGATACACTCGGTGGGACGTAACCCGACCCCGAGGTAGAAGAAACACTTGGCTCTGGGGGAATGTCACCTCCCAAGACCAACAAAGATCCGGCCATGGGGGAATGTTTCGTCCCCATGCTGATGAAGAGCCTCTCGGTGGGACGTAACCCGACCTCAAGGTAGAGGAAACATTTGGCTCTGGGGGAATGTCACCTCCCATACCAAAAAAGATCCGGCCATAGGGGAATGATCTGTCTCAATGCCGATGAAGAGCATCTCGGTGGGACGTAACCCGACCCCGACGTAGAAGAAACACTTGGCTCTGGGGAATGTCACCTCCTCAGACCAACAAAGATCCGGCCATGGGGGAATGCTCTGTCCTTATGCCGATGAAGAGCTTCTCGGTGGGACGTAACCCGACCCCGAGGTAGAAGAAACACTTGCCTCTGGGGGAATGTCACCTCCCCAGACCAATAAAGATCCGACCATGGGGGAATGCACCGTCCCCATGCCGATGAAAAGCCTCTCGGTGGTACGTAACCCGACCCCGTGGTAGAAGAAACACTTGGCTATAGAGGAATGTCACCTCCCCAGATCAATAAAGATCCGGCCATGGGAGAATGCTCTGTCCCCATGCCGATGAAAAGCCATCTCGGTGGGACATAACCCGACCCCGATGTAGAAGAATAGATAGCCTCTAGGAATGAATCATGCCCCGAGCAGATAGAGCAAAGCATCGGCGGAACAAATCCAGCCCCGAGCAGGTGGAGCAATACAGACTCGGCGGAACGAATCCAGCCCCGAGCTGGTGAAACAATACAGACTCGGCGGAACGAATCCAGCCCCGAGCTGGTGGAACAATACAGACTCGGCGGAACGAATCCAGCCCCGAGCTGGTGCAACAATACATACTCAGCGGAACGAATCCAGTCCCAAGCTGGTGGAAGAATATAGACTCGGCGGAACGAATCCAGTCCCGAACTGGTGGAACATATACAGTCTCAGCGGAACGAATCCAGCCCCGAGCTGGTGGAACATATACAGACTCGATGGAACGAATCCAGCCTCGAGCTGGTGGAACGATACAGACTCGACGGAACGAATCAAGCCCCGAGCTGGTGGAACGATACGAAACGAATCCAGCCCCAAGTTGGTGGAGCAATTGAGACTTACACGAGGGAAGATTTTCAACCTCTGAGGCTTTGCGAATCCTGGCGCGGGCGTCCCTTTGCCAGACCAGCGAAAATCAAAAATTGGAACAAAGTAAAGTTAACAAAAAATGAAGGTGACTTATCACATACCCCAAGCAAAAATCAAGAAGTAAAAATAACAACTCGGGTACTCCGAGGCAGCGTCCTGCCCGAGGCCTCCCAAAACATAATTCTGAACCTTACACTTCAGTGTCTCGGCTAACCAGGCTATGGATACGCCAATCCGGGGCGGTCAGGAAAATCCCCACAGGGGAGGAAGACACCCCGTGTGCCCTCCTTGGATGGTACTCAATGGGACTCACCAGCCGACTCGTAGGGGAAGAAACCTCCATGGGTCCGGTTTACCCAAGACTCTTGTAATCAAGGCGACCATTCGGCCAAGCCCAAGTCAGGTGGTCTGATGGTTCTCAATAGGACTCACCAGCCGACTCTCATGGGAAGAAACTTCCCTAGGTCCGATTTACCCGGGAGCATGATGGTCATGGAGGAAATTAAGCCATCCACTTGCCATACTTTCTGAAAGTCTTCAGCGGGATTCACCAGCCGACTTGCAGGGGAGGAACGTCTCTGGGTCCGGTTTACCCGAGCCAGTCCTAAAAAATTCAAGCCATGGGTTATTAACGCTCCGGCCTCGGGGGTTTGATAATGACACCCGGGAGTGGCGTGCCACGAGGGGTTCGCGCGTTTCCCGTATGTGATTCATCCTTTGATGCGTTCTGGATCCTCAAAAGTGAAAGGAACCAGGTTGGAACACTTCCACCCGGGGGTTTGATAATAACACTCGGGATTGGCGTGTCACGGGCTTGGTGCCCTTCCTGACTTCCGATCACCCATTCGGATCGAACACATCCCAAGAATATTGAACATAGCTTTCGCATTCAGTTAACAATCAAGTAAAATAGACAAGTTTCTTAATTCGAAAGAGAAAGCCTTATTCATATTCAATGGACCTACCGCCCTTCTTACAACTCTCTGCGGGTCATTTCGAAAGAGGCTTTTACAATAATTTTCTGGTTCTTGCTTCGTAGCCCGATCGCAGCTTTTAGTCTGAACTCCATTCTACAACTCAATGAGGAGAGCTATTGCTGACCCTCTCTCTTTTTGCGATCCATTTCCATTTTCCATTCAGACCAGCTTCCGCTCGCTCCCTTTCTCTTTCATCCATTCTGCTGCTGAACTATCCAACAACCCATGGTTTCCACCTTCTACCATTGTCTTACTACGCTGGTTGCTTTTTGTTCAATCCCCACAGACGGTGCCAACTGTTGAGGAATGATTTTCGTCCCAGTGGGAGTTTCGAGATAACTCACCCGAGACAACCTTCACTCAACCTTGAATTTGTTTGGTTATGAGGGACCAAAAGCAAACTTAGCAGAAGGCAGAATAAGCACACAGATCGAAAAATAGTATTTAACGTGGTTCGGCGGAGCAAGACCAGCCTATGTCCACGGGCACAAAGTGGGGGGTTGCTTTTCTATTACAAAAATGAGATTGGTCGATCTGTTTAGAGGCGGGTTTGAATGGAACCGAGCTGTTTGCTTTATTTTTTTCTTACAATTAGTGCTTTTATGAGATTTCTGCCAACCAACTACCATCCAACTTATACAAATGAGACTACCCTCCCTTTATATACCCTAGGAGTTACAACACTCTTCCTCCAACTTTATGATGTTTCCCACGCGGTCTTCGACTGATTGACGGGCTCTCTTCCTCAAGACTGTCGTTGCCGAAAGTAAGCCTGCCGTCTGACGGCCTGTCATATCACTCTGTTTTTCTTCTGCCACACGCAATATATTGGATCCAGCCTGTAAAGATCTTTCGAACAGTAACACATATCAAAGATGCCCTGATCACACATCGGTCTCCAAATGATCGGCCAGATGGTTAACCGGACTACCCAAACTGATCTCGGCCCGACCCAAAATGTCTGAGCTCATTTTTACAATTAAAAAAGAAAGACAATGCTGAATCCGAGCTACTGGCCCAAAGTGGCCGGTCTTGGTTCTGATGTTGTCGGTCTCTAGAAACTTTACCAAGTTATATACTATGGTCGGCCAAATCCAGGAGACTGTGTCCGGACTCTCTTTCTGGCCAAGGAACAACCCAAACCCTCAGAACATCTGACCCTCCAAAAGGAGAAAACCCAACTCTGCCCTTGCCGAACTATTCCAAGAACTTGTCATAAAAAACACCATCAACATAAGGTTTATTAATTCATGACCCACACAACATTTCCAGATTCCCTTAATAATCTATCATCTCAAAGCAACTCCACAATATCAACAATAATATATATATTATCAATCCACACTAAAAACCCACAATCATAAGTTATTAAATCAAATTTCCCTTACATTAATCCACATTGATTCTTGCTTATATTGCTTTCCCAAGCTTGTATCAAGCCTTTAATGTTTGATTTACTCCTGATAAAGCCCTCTTTAATCTTGATTCAAGAAATTTCTCTTGGTTTCCTCCACCTTCTCCCACGACAATGAGAAAAAAAAAAGATTATGGTGTGGTTCTCTCTCTCTCGGCAATAAGAAATATGAAGTATCTAGGCTTCTCTCTGTCTTCCTCTTTCTTTTTCTTTTTTTTTTTAAAAAAAATTTTTAGTCAAAATTTAATTTGTAACAAGACTTTGGATTTCTCTAGACAAGGTTAGAGGGCCCAAAAATCTCCTCCAATATGGGCCTTAAAATTTTGGTTATTCTTAGCCTCAGATCAAAGCATCTCAAGCCCAAATTAGTCTTGGTTCAAGTTTATTAAGTTACTCATTAATAGGCCTAAATGTTTAGCCCATCTAATACACCCTCATAGGCCCATTAAATTTATTTCCACTGCTCAGTTAACTAATTTCTTTAAGTTAAAAAAAAAAAGACTTTTATCTGGGCTTGCGTAAATCCAATTTACTAAGTCGTAAAATTTTCGATCGTTATACATAACTCTCGCCTTCACTTCGCTTAAATACGCTCTCCCTACTTCCATCACGGCACATAAATTGGGACATGAGGATCACTCTTGCCTCGTTCTCTTTCAGACCATTGTCATCATCACTGACTTGAGCATCGGAGCATCTTCGGTTAGTCACTCTATGTTCCATTCTTGTCTTTGTTTTTCAGAATTTACGGTGCCAATTTCACAATAACGAACGATTGTGAACTGGATGCGAAATCCATGATTTATAGTACCATGTTCAGAAAATGTACACAATATCCATCCTCTAGGCTTAAAAGTAATCGTGCATATGCAAGGGGTTTAGTTCCACCCTTGTGGGTTCAACAGTGAACCGGTTTACTAACCTACCCAATCGCTCCATAAGTTCTTTCGAGTCACTTGTGGACTCGTTTGTGAATGAGTTCGCTGGCAGTTGTACGATTGAGAAACGGCCGAAGATTTGTATGTCGTTGTACAGAAATGGGAGGAACCCCTCCGAGATTATGTGAATCAGTTCAACAGAGAGAAGGTGACAATCACCAATCTCACCCAATCGATTGTTGCGAAGACCTTTCGAAAATGATTGCTCTATGATGGGGAACTCTATCAAAATATGACTCGTTACAAGTTCTCTAGTATGGAAGAGGCCCTAACTCGAGCTAAGGTAGAAATCGAATGGGTGGAAGACAAGAGAAACAGAAGGCAAAGATCCTATATGGATGAGGGAAGGGCCCAGCCTTCATCCAAGAGGTAAAAGTAGTGAGACTCGAACCCCCACCTTGTTAGGGTTTTAGGTGGCAATTCCGGGTAAACGCAGCGGAACGCTGAAAATCAAAATTTTCCTATTTCGATAATTTTTCTTGGGTAATTTATTTTAATTACTCAATACTTAAAAAACTGAAATTTTTTACCTAAAAATCATAATTTCAGTAAATTACCATATAACCCCAAAATTTTCCATTTTAATCATTTTAGTCCTAAGTTGTTCAAAACAAGCTTAGGTGACTTCCAATCACAACCAAAATGATTTGTACATCAAATATACATTAAAACATAAATCTGAAAAATTTTCCAGATTTTTCAGTAATTACGGAAATGCCCCTAAACTTTGCATTTTGATTATTTTAGTCCTAATTTGTCAAATACATAATTAGGTATTTCAAATCACTATCAAAATTATTTATACATGTCTTATACATGGAAATACAATTTGCAATTCAAGAAACCAATTTTTCCCAAATTGCCGAATAGGTCCCTCAACTTTCCAAAAATTATATTTAAGTCCAAATCGGTTCAAAACCATTCAAGATCAAGTCCAATCAACACCAGAATTAATATGCATCATATATACATCGTTAATTAACACATATATGAAAAGCCCCAAATTTGGAGTGGGTTATGAACCATAATTTTACAATTTCCACAAATTGACAAATTAACACCAAATTAATAAAATTCAACACTTTAATTCAATCCTTACTACACCAAACAAGTCTAACCACCATGAAACAACTCAAGAATAATTCTAGGTCATTTATGAGTGGCTAACCAACTCTAGAATGGAAACAACACCATCAAATGGTTAAAAGAATACAAATAAACTAATTTCATGCATTCTTTATACATACACATGCTTCCATCTTTCTATCAAGTTCCCAACCATCAAAATAGAGACACAAATGAGTGGATAAAGATTAAGCTAGCACATATTGAAGCCTAGAGTGTTAGAATTATTTTTCATGAAGAAAAGAAAAACTTACAAAAATACCAAGATTCCAAGCTTTTCTTTGTTTTTCTTCTCTTTTCTCTCTAACTCACTTTGTATTTTAATTTTAGGGTTCTTGTGTTATGAAACAAAAAAAATGAAAAAAAGGCTTTTAAATTTTTCAAAATGACCGAAAAAATGGGGAAATAATAATAGCCAAGTATTTATTTTGTTTCAATAAATAAAATGGAAAATGATTTAATAAAAGTTGTGATACTTATCCATTAAACCATTTAATAAAAGTCACAACTTGTACCAATTAAATCAAACCATTTATACCAATCAAAATTGGCCAATTAATCCAATTAAAATTAGCCATTCGCTTACTTTAATTAAAGTAACAAGTTATTTATTATTTAATTATTTAATTATTTAACATTTAAATAGTCAAATAACTAAATAAAAATATCTTAAATATATGTATTATATTCACATTAAATAATCAAAATACATATATTAATTATAAATGTAAATATCACAATTTGACATTTAACAAATGGCCGAAAGATCACAAACGCATCTATTTTCGTTTAACCATTAAATGACTTTTATAAATAATCAGTATTATTTATAAAAGTTGACATAGTGCTCTACGAGTATATTTCATTAGGGACTCTCTAGATTCAGGCATATCTGTCACGAAATCTAATTTCGTGTCCATAATCTACCTATCCGTAAATTATGACGACCAAAGATAATCTCGCTGAATCATACAGGTCGAGGTCATCGCATATGTATAATCTCTCCTTCACATGTGTTTGGATTATCCCTGAGATATAAATATAAACATCAAATCTCTATAGGTATAATTTTGTCGACGATTTTATTAGCAATTTCTTAAAAACACTTAGAACTTACTTCTTCAGTGTACCACGGGCCCATGGATTTAACAGATTGCTAATTACACATTGAATACATATGCTATGTACACAGAACTGACGCATATTATCTTGATACGTACAAGATATCCTGAGGATCAATCCACACCCAACGAACAGGCGGATGTCTGATCTAAATAGATCGGTGACGTGACTGCCATCAAAGTGTGGAAGATACCTCATACATCCACAGTGGTATCTCAAGTCAAAGGACCAATACGCTCACTTGACCCGAGAAGATTCCTATTGACGTTGGTGTACCATCTATTAGGAAATCTTCAGTGAGTCATTCAGTGTTTATCCAATATAAACACCTACATGTCTATACGAGTCTCCCCAGACTCATGGTTCATTAAGATAAACCATCAAACCAAGTCTCGATATACGACGTGTACTGGTCTCAACAGATTTTACTAACCGACCCGTGTTAGTAAATCTTGACCAGGAACTTTATTTGATAATATACTTCTAGTAATGACACTTCCCAATGTCAATTACAAACTACTTTGTAACTGTGCATTATATTATATATTATCGGGTCTTTGTCTAATATATACATATTACTAAATCATATTTAGTTTCAATCTAATCGTAATTAGATCGAATATGTATATAATAGCAAGAAGTACTACCATACATAAGTAATATTATGGAAAAATGAAATATTTGTATTCATGAATCAAACATAAATACGATCCAGATTGGCACTCCGAGCATCAACCCTAACTCACCCAAGTGAGGAACAGCGAGTAAGGAGACCATAAAGAGGTCCACTTCATCTAGTAGACTAAAGCTTCCAGACTAGAACTTTGATATGTGTATGAAATGATTTCCCACTAGGCGGAAGCGTGTTAGGCATAGGGATCGATCTTGAAAAAAATTTCTGCATTTCCCATTCTTAGCCGAAATTGTCCAGCCCTTTAGGACTTCTCATCAACCAAATAGTTCACACACAAACAGTACAAACATAAGTTCGGTATAGTGAATCTCACGCATCATCAAAACCCAAAACACAAGGTAAATGTTTTGAAACTCATCTTATTCAAAAACAAATCTTTCTGAAAATAAAAGTTTCCAAATATTTAAATCAAGTTCCAAAACCAAAACTGTCAAAACTAAACAAGCGTCTATTATTCGAGTAATGCATATAGACCGGGAAATGTACGAGAACAAGACCATGTTGACAGAAGGTAGCGGGTCGTCCATTTTTAGATGGACATTAACCTATACAAGCACCGTGGTAGTTTCAAAATCATAAAATAAATAACATAGTATGAGCACCGTGACAGAAACATATTGTATCATATCATAAACAAGATCGAACATATTTCATTCCAAAATAAGTTTTTCTGAAAGCAAAATTTTCAAAAATACCTTTTTAGAAAACCATAAACAAGAGTACCAATAAACAAGAGTACCCAAAATATATCATAAAACTAATCTCAAAACCAATGTCATTATAAATCTGCATCAAATTTCCAGGAACCAACTCATTTGGACGATAAACTAAGCATCCAATGTCTGAGTCGCACGCCCTGACTGGACATTGTCTGAAGCAAGACCATGTTGGCAGAGGGTAACAGGTCGTCCCATTTCAAATGGATATGACCGTATACAACTACCACGGTGATTTTAAAAATATAAAAACAAATAAAGCATAGTATGTGCACCGTGGCGGAACCATAATATATTATATCAAAAGTGAAATCAAATATATTTCGTTTAAAATGAAATTCTTTGGAAACAAACTTATTAAAATACTTTTCGAAAAATAAATAATCAAGAACATTCATCCACATGTCAGACAAATCACACAACACATATCAAATCCATCATCAATCGATAAATAACTCACAAATTACAAAATGATAACACTATATTGTATTCTTATCCTAAAGATAATTATATCAGCACATATATATACACACATACATTTCTCTTATAAAAACAAGAAACAAATAATACATCAGGTTTTCATCGTAAGAGATACTTACTTGGTTTCGTGAACACTCAAGATCATAGTCAAACCTGTCAAAAAAATTATGAAACACAATTAGAATCACAACTTTACGAAATTCCCAACTTAATTATAACAAATTTTCGTACCTTCCCGGAACATTTAATTCAGGTTTGATTCCAACGACTTCAGTTTCAATACTCTTAAAACATCATATACTATAAATCCATAACATCATATTCACGTTCCAATCTAAAACCTAAAAAGTCTGGAAACGTTACAAATGAATCTGTGACCTTTTGGATTTTTCCTATTTTCTTTTGAAACCATTCTAATACTCATAATATATCATAATATACCATTCCAAGACATCCAACTAGCTTAAATCCTCGAATTCATGTTTTTGGAAAATCTTTCGAAAAGATTTTTAAAAATACTACGGAAGGATCATGAACCTTTCGAAACATTCCGAAATGATCAAAACATTATCATATCATCATAATTAACTCATATCTATCATTACGTTTAACAAAGCATTGACAATCGTGAAACCAAGTTTTACCAAAAACTCACAAATCCTACCAGATGGATCATTCATTCTGATTTCACCCGAATTCTACCAATAGTAAAAATTCAATACATTTTAGAACATTCAAAAAAATAAATGTCAATACATTACCCTACGACACTACTGGAAGCATCCAAATATAACTAACTTCACTAAAATAATGAGATTTTTACTAAGAGGTCTTACCAGAATTTTGAGGGTTCCGATGGACTCCTAACGCTCCCACGAACGCGTAGGAATCGACAAAATTCGAATCGACTGTAACATCCGGTGACCCCGATGACTTGTACATTACCAGAGCCTGATGGCTATTATAGTTCGGAGGTATAATACTTGATATAAATCATGTTCGAGCAAGTACGTGCTCATAAAACGGATTTCGGGGCATTCAGAAGATTTCTTGAAATTTCGACGCAAAACTTAGTTTACGTTCCACCTTAAACAACCTTTAGTAATCAGACCATAACTTTTTCATACGATCTCCGATTCTTATGAATAAGATATCGTCAGAAAGCTTAAACCGAGAGCTACAACTTCTGTGTTGAAACTTTTCCAAATTCGGACAAGAAACAGGTCAAAAATTTCAATTTCTGACTATTCACTCATCCTCTTGATAAGCCAAAAATGTGAGAGAGAGTTGGGGAAAACTTTCTCATTTTTTTATGCTATCTTTGAAGTGATTGATTATGTTTCCAAGAATATCACATGACAAGTAAGCTTCTAACTTCGATTATATTTTTATTTATTAAATTTTGAACAAGGAAATTAAAGCCCCAATTCGCATCTTACAAACCCTAGAATTTGGAATTGTCAAATTGGCTTGAATTAGTTATTGCATGCATTTTTGAAAGTGTTATGGTAATATTAATATGGATTGAGGTTAAGTGTGTGAATATGTTGAGGGGGAGAATATATATGTTTCTTGTGTTTTGAGATGGATGAATTGGCATATGAATGTTGATGATGGATTATGATTTTGGTGTATTGATATAGAAGTTTAGAAAGGTACTTATAAGAAGATGTTTAAGTGATGATTGTAGATTTCTTGAGTATGGAGTTGAAAAGTGTAATTTAGGCCCTGAAATTGGCCTCGCGTCGCGACGCCATGCACCTCGCGTCGTGATGCATTCTGGAAAAATAAGCCCAAATTCGGTTCTGTGATATGCGCGTCGCGACGCACATGGACTCGCTTCGCGATGCGAACCAAAAACCAGCTCTCTGTTAGTCCTTCTCCAGGTCGCGTCGCGACGCGTGACCATTTCTCAGGATAAAAATTTTAGCCAATCTAGTTTTAACCAAGAATATTAGAGGACACCCGAAAGGCTTCGTATTATCATAAATACATGTGAGTTACCATAGCACAAATGTAGATCATCATATAGCGACGATAATTTCGGAATGCATCTTACGACATGAATTCTAATTAAGTTCTCCATTGGAAGTCATCACAAGAACCACAAAACGTATCGGTAAAGTGACTTTATGCTAACGAAACTTAAAATCTGTGAGTGGACACGACCCTTTTAAATTAACTTTCATTTTGTTATTTTTATATCAGACTTATTTTATGCTATAGGGCGTTAGAGTATTTTTATTACAGTTATTTCATGAAAGTTTATGATTTAAGTTATGTTTGAGAAATAAATATTTTCCCGAGTATGATTTTATGATTTTCAAGGCATGGGGGAAAAACCCACCTCAGTATGTAACTTCATTCAGTTATGAAATTGATAGACAGCACATATGCATATGTAGAGTCTGGGGGGACGACGATACGTAATGCCCCTAGATCCTAGTTCAGGACTAGGGATGACAGATGCCCCTAGATCCTAGTTTCAGAGCTTTGAGGGGTAGCACAGATCCACACCCCCAGTTCTAGTTCAGTGGCATATGGGACGACGATATGTAACACCCCAAGACCACTAGTTTCAGGAACAGTAGTGGTATGCTTTGGGGGACGGCGATACGTAACGCCCCGAAGTCATGGATTTGCACTTCTAGCTCTAGTTAGGCGTATGGAGGGACGGCGATACGTAACGCCCCCATATGTCAAGTTTTTCAGAGACAAATCAGTTTTTAGTTACAGGTTTTCAAAACCAGATTTTCAAAAGCAGATTTCATAAAAAGATTTTTAGAGTGAAGTTTTCTAGAAAGGAAAGTTTTCAGAAACATTAGTTTTATTGAAACTTTCGGAAAAGATTTTCTCAAAGGTTTTCATAAAAGAATCAAATTGATTTTTAAAACATGAGTTTTTTAAAGTATTTCAATTTTAATTACAAAACCGTCTACTCCCTTAGATCGTTCAAACGATCTAATTTCCCCCAAGTGCTTTAATTTTGCAGGTTCTTGGAGGAAGAGCTCGAGAGGATGGATACTGATTGCATCTACTAGAGGGTTTGGTCCACTAATTCAAGTCAGATAGAGTACAACAAAGTCATGAATTGGTTAATAGTTTTGTATCAGTCATTGTTATAAGTACAAGTGTTCTCAACAGAGTTGTAAATTGCATTTGTTTTTAAGTGTATAGTAATAAGTAGTGAGTTATGTTTTTATTTTGATGAGTTGGGCATTGGTCTCATGCATGAGGATGTATATAAAATGAGATTAGCAGTTGTCAGAGAGTCAGAGACTTATGGGGTTAGTACTGTCTATCCCATGCAAGTAGCATATCCCAGATTGGGGATGTTACAAAGATGGTATCAGAGTATGGCCTAGGGTGTCAGTGACTGCAGTGGGAAGAGTGTTGGGGTCTGGTATACGCAGTATGTCCGGGATACTCATATGCGAGGCACTACCTCTCACGTATCTGATCCTTGAGTATGTCCCCAAGCTCTATAGACAGGTTAGTAAAAACTCTTAAGTTATTCGAATTCTCTTCCTAGTAAAAAGCGATCAAAATTTTTGTTCTACTTAAGGATTCTTGGTACTAATTCTGGCCTAATAGCCGAAGTTCAAGACAAGTTGGGAAAAAAGATAGTAGAGTCCCAGGTACATTTACGTAAAGGAGTGGGAAAAGAAAGATATAAGAAAAGTAAGAAAAGATATATAGATACTCAAGCAACCAATAGACAATAAGTGGGAAAGATACAAAAGCAGATGATAAAGAGAATACTAGAATTGTAATGGTAAGAGGGAATACAGCAAGTCTGAGTAAGAGTAAGAATAACAATTAGACCTATATAAAGTTTCCTCATTTTCACAAGAATCTTATCTTCCTTAAGAAATTCCTTTTAGATAAATCAATAAGCATGAAATACCTTGTATAAATGACAAGTCATCCGACTAGCAAAAGAATAGTAAGAAACATAAGAAATTGGGATAAATCAGAGTTAGACATGAAATACTGAGGAATTAAAGATGTTTAAAAGAGAGTACAGGTTTTCAAACCCAGACATACAAGTAAGTAAAGAAAGATGTGAGCGGAAATGATTATATTACCTTACCCTAAGAAACCGATATCAATACAACATTAAACTACACAGATTTTTAACCCCTCGATCATAGCGGTTACAGAAGTATTCTGACAAAACCTCTCTCATACCTACTTTATATAAGTGATGGATTTTACTAGGACATAAGTATTAGAACAAAGACGTCAACACCCAATGAGATTTAGACTTCTTCCCCATCTTATACCAGTATTAGGAAAAGACAACAGTAAAGAAGTTCGATAAGAATTTATCCAGAGTAAGAGATAGAAAATACTGAATGATAGAACACATAGGTGAAAAACTAAGAAAGGTTTAAGGGATAGAAAAGAAATGACTTAACCCAAGCTAAGAATAGAAAGAACACAGAACTAGTGAGAAACCCATAGATTAGGCAAGTACCAGTAGTAGTCCGTGTTAGCTCAAAATGTACCAGTACAGATAGAAAGATCAGATGGTAAAGTTACAACCAAAAAATAGAACATAAAACAAAGATCTAGGAAGTAGCTAGGAGAATGAACCCTCATTAGACTCAGTACGTATAGTGACATAGATAATGTATCGTGGAAACAGTAATGTAAGCGAATACCTCAAAGTGATTAATCAAGATTAGGAAACCATAAGACATGGAATAGTATATACAGCTTCCACTGGTATGAATGATAATTCTTCCTTCCAGTAACCCTACTTTAGTAAGTGTCTGGTCACTCAATCAGAAGTAGGAAGTATATGTATACCCTTCGATTTGGAACTTAGCAAGGATTTGAATAAGTAAGTAGAAGATGTGTGATAGGGTGGACGAGTCATGAAATAATTAGATAGTTGAACAAAAGAACAGATAGAACCCAAGAAAGTGAAGGTTCCAAAAGAGCAGAGAATTAAAATAAGCAACGTATAGCAACACAGAAGTAAGATACTCGACTTATACAGAGTTTCCCATAGCTTAGACACCCAATTTAATTCAGGATTAATAAAAGTGTAGTATCAAAGCCAAAGAATTTGTAGTGATGTCATAACATGTATTAATATATGGAGTTTCCAAGAAAGTACGGACTTAAGAGATCCAAGAAAATGAGATAAGGAGGGAATTCAAGTAACAGAGCAAAATTTAGAAAGGCAGAATAACAGTGGGAGTACGATAGGAGTTTGAGAGAACATTAGCCTTATAAATATTTTTAGTATGAAGTAGTATGATTAATTGCCAGAGATAAAATTATGAGGAAAGCTAGAAGAGATAATTCATACGGTTTTAGCAGAAGTACCTAAGTCTGAGAGCTAAGACCAGATATATAGGTTAACTGAGCATATGAATAGAATATGCCCCACCCTCTCAGCCCTCATTTTAATAGAATTCTAAGTTCGTGGATTAACAGCACATGCAATCGCAGCACGGGTAATTAGCGAGAATACCACAACTATAAAACTTTAGGATATGCCCCACCCTCCCAGCCCTCATTAAATAACAGCAATAAGATGGACTTAAATATTCACATCGAGACACTCCTAGAAACAAAGATCGAAATGTAAAGTATGTGAATACAGTACAAGAGTAGATCGGAGAAGGGAAATAGCCATGGGTGGGAGATTTAAAAGAGAAGTCATCTAGATGAAGAGATAAAGTAATAGTTTAGTAGTAACAGAGAAATAAAAGGATAAAGTTATACATGAATATGAACGTACAAGAGATTATATCCTTCTAGTAAGGAGATAGAGACATTGATCACAAAACTTCCAAGTATAGGATAAGATTAGGAGAGAAGTCAAGAAGGTCAATAAGTCAAGGGTTTGGATGTAGAAATGTTAAGGTATAGCGATGATAGCAAAAAATATTGAGTAAGCAATGACAAAAGAACGCAACAACAAAGACTTATCGGTATTGGAGTAAAACTAAGAGTTCTATTGCATTTTAACTCTTGTAATTCATGCGAAGTAATTAGCCATAGTTAAAGTTGACCTAGCCACCACGGAGTGGGATGGCATTAACCACGGGTATATGGGGTTTTGTAAATGTGTAATGTTGTATTGGTACAGTGTGTAAGTTATCAAGGTTTAATTTACGTAAACGGTTATCAAACAAAGGTGAAATCTATAAGTTGTGTATATTTCCGTATCCATGATCAATAATACTTGATAAAGTAAGAATATAGAAACAATAGAACAGAGATCCCAGGGTGTGACCAAGTATGGAGAAAAAATTAAAGACATCGTAGCCAAAGTTATAGCGACAATGGAAGTAAGAGTACATACATAATATGAACTATAACAAAGATCGAGACATGGGGGAAAAAACCACCTCAATATGTAACTTCATTCAGTTATGGAATTGACAGACAACACATGTGCACATGTAGAGGACTAGGGGGATGACGCTACGTAACGCCCCCAATTCCTAGTTCAGGACTAGGGATGACAGATGCCCCAAGATCCTAGTTTTAGAGCTTGGAGGGTAGCATAGATCCGCACCACCAGTTCTAGTTCAGTGGCTTGGGGGACGGTGATACATAATGCTTCAAGAGCACTAGTTTCAGAGACAATAGTGGCAAGCTTTGGGGGACGGCGATACGTAACGCCCTAAAGTCATGGATTTGCACACCTGGTTCTAGTTAGGCGTATGAGGGGACAGTGATACGTAACGCCCCCATACGTCAAGTTTTTCAGAGACAGATCAGTTTTCAGTTACAGGTTTTTTCAGAACCAGATTTTCAAAAGTAGATTTCATAAAAAGATTTCCAAATTGACGTTTTCTAGAAAGGAAAGTTTTCAGAAACAGTAGTTTTATTGAAACTTTCAGAAAATATTTTCTCAAAAGTTTTCAGAAAAGACTCAAATTTATGTTTAAAACATGAGTTTCTTAAAGTATTTCAGCTTTTATTACAAAATCGTCTACAAACATAGATCGTTCAAACGATCTAATTTCCCATCGGTGCTTTAATTTTGCAGGTTCTTGGAGGACGAGCTCGAGAGGATGGATACTGATTACAACTACTAGAGGGTTTGGTCCACCAGTTCAAGTCAGATAGAGTAAAGCAAAGTCATGCATTGGTTAATAGCTTTGTATCAGTCATTGTTATAAGTACAAGTGTTCTCAACAAAGTTGAAAATTGCATTTGTTATTAAGTGTACAATAATAATTAGTGAGTTATGTTTTTATTTTGATGAATTAGGCATTGGTCTCATGCATGAGGATGTATATAAAATGAGATTAGCAGTTGTCAGAGAGTCAGAGGCTTATGGGGTTAGTACGGTCTATCCCCTGCCGGTAGCATCTCCCGGATTGGGGATGTTACAAAGATGGTATCAGAGTATGGTCTAAGGAGTCAGTGACTGCAGTGGGCAGAGTGCTGAGGTCTGGTATACGCAGTATGTCCGAGATTCTCATATGTGAGGCATTACCTCTCTACTATCTGATCCTCGAATACGTCCTCAAGCTCTATAGACAGGTTAGTAAGAACTCCTAAGTTATTCGAATTCTCTTCCTAGTAAAAAGTGATCAAAAATTTTGTTCTAGTTAAGGATTCTTGGTAGTAATTCTGGCCTAATAGCTGAAGTTCAAGACAAGTTGGAAAAAAAATAGTAGAGTCCCAAGAACAGTTACGTAAAGGAGTGGGAAAAGAAAGATATGAGAAAAGTAAGAAAAGATACATATATACTCAAGCAACCAATAGACAGTAAGTGGGAAAGATACAAAAGAAAATGATAAAAAGAATACTAGAATTGTAATGGTAAGAAGGAATACAGCAAGTTTGAGTAAGAGTAAGAATAACAATTCGACCTATATAAAGTTTCCTCATTTTCACAAGAATCTTCTATTCCTTAATAAATTCCTTTTAGATAAATCAATAAGAATGAAATACCTTGTATAAATGACAAGTCCTCCGACTAGAAAAAGAATAGTAAGAAACATAAGAAAGATGGATAAATCAGAGTTAGACATGAAATCTCGAGGAATTAAAGATGTTTAAAAGAGAGTACATGTTTTCAAACCCAAGCATACAAGTAAGTAAAAGAAAGATGTGGGCGGAAATGATCACATTACCTTACCCTAAGAAACTGATATCGATACAACATTAAACTACACATATTTTTAACCCCTCGATAATAGCGGTTATAGAAGTATTCTGATAAAACCTCTCTCATACCTACTTTATATAAGTGATGGATTTTTCCAGGACACAAGTATTAGAACAATGAAACCAACACCTATTGAGATATAGACTTATTCCTCATCTTATACCAGTATTAGGAAAAGACAACAGTAAAGAAGTTAGATAAGAATTTATCCAGAGTAAGAGATAGAAAGTACTGAATGATAGAACACCTAGGTGAAAAACTAAGAAAGTTTTAAGGGATAGAAAAGAAAGGACTTAACCCAATCTAAGAAGAAAAAAAATACATAACTAATGAGAAACCCATAGATCAGGCAAGTACCATTAGTAGTTTGTGTGAGCCCAAAATATACCAGTATAGACAGAAAATCAGATGGTAAAGTTACAACCCGTAATTAGAATAGAAAACAAAGATCTAGGAAGTAGCCAGGAGAATGAACCCCCATTAGACTTAGTACGTATAGTGACATAGATAATATATCATGGAAACAGTAACGAAAGAGAAGTCCTCAGAGTGATTAATCAAGATTAGGAAACCGTAAGACATGGAATAGTACATACAGCTTCCAGTGGTATGAATGACAATTCTTCCATCGAGTAACCCTACTTCAGTAAGTGTTTGGTCACTCAATCAAGAGTAGAAAGTATGTGTATACCCCTCGACTTGGAACTTAGCAAGGATTTGAATATGTAAGTATGAGGCGTGGGATAGGGTGGACGAATCATGAAATAATTAGATAGTTGAACAAAAGAACAGATAAACCCTAAGAAAGTGAAGGTTCCAAAAGAGTAGGGAATTAAAATAAGCAACCTATAGCAACACAGAAGTAAGATACTCAACTTATACAGAGTTTCACATAGCTTAGACACCCAATTTAATTCAAGATTAATAAAAGTGTAGTATTTAAGCCAAAGAATTTATAGTGATGCCGTAACATGTATTAATATATGGAGTTTCCAAGAAAGTACAGACTTATAGAGATCCAATAAAACGAGATAAGGAGGGAAGTCAAGTAACATAGCAAAATTTAGAAAGGCAGAATAACAATGGGAGTACGATAGGAGTTTAATAGAACATAAGCCTTATGGAGATTTTTAGTAGGATGTAGTATGATTAATAGCCAGAGATAAAATTATGGGGAAAGCTAGAAGAGATAATTCAGGTGGTTTTAGTAGAAGTACCTAAGTCTGAGAGCTAAGACCAGATATGTAGATAAGAGAATTCTAAGTTCGTGGATTAGCAGCACATGCAATCGCAGCACGGGTAATTAGCGAGAATACCACAACTAGAAAACTTAAGGATAAGCCCCACCCTCCCAGCCCTAATAAAATAACAGCATAAGATGGACCTCAATATTCGCCTCGAGATACTGCTAGAAAAAAGTGTATGTGTAGTGAAAGAAGATCGAAATGTAAAGTCTGTGAATACAATACAAGAGTAGAGCGGAGAAGGGAAATAGCCCTGAGTGGGAGATTTAAAAGAGAAGTCATCTAGATGAAGTGATGAAGAGATAAAGTAATAGTTTAGTAATAGCAGAGAAATAAAAGGATAAAGTTAGACAGGAATAGGAACGTACAAGAGATTATATCATTCTGGTAAGACGATAGAGACATAGATCTCAAAGCTTCCAGGTATATGATAAGATCAGGTGAGAAGACAAGAAGGTCAATAAGTCCAGGGTTTGGATGTAGAACTATTAAGGTGTAGCGATGATAGAAAATAATATTGAGTAAGCAATGACAAAAGAGCACAACAACAAAGACTTCTCGGTATTGCAGTAAAACTAAGAGTTCTATTGCATTTTAACTCATGTAATTCATGCGAAGTAATTAGCCATAGTTAAAGTTGAACTAGCCACCACAGAGTGGGATGGCATTAACCACGGGTATAGGGGGTTTTGTAAATGTGCAATGTTGTATTGGTATAGTGTGTGAGTTATCAAGGTTTAATTTACATAAATGGTTATCAAACAAATGTGAAATCTATAAGTTGTGTATATTTGCGTATCCATGATCAATAATACTTGATAAAGTAAGAATATAGAAACAATAGAACAGATAGATCCCAGGGTGTGACCAGGCATGGAGAAAAAAATTAAAGACATCATAGCCAAAGTTATAGCGACATTGGAAGTAAGAGTACGGATATAATATGAACTATAACAAAGATCGAATCGCCAGAGTTGACGTCAAAATAAGGAATATGGTTTAAGCAAAAGTGTACATGAAGCTAAGTTCAGCTTAAGGATTGTGCCTCTAAGATATTGACCAGAGAAGTTACCCATAATTAACCTCCTTAATACAGATCCACTCAGTAGATAACACTAGTAAGCAAAAAACACATGAAGAATCTAATCCTGCATTATAAAGTACTAAGCTTCATTGATAGCCAGAGAAGTAAGAACTTAGAAGAACAGAACTCATAAGTAGTTGAAGCTTAGTGAGAAAATGAAAAGTTGAATAGTTAAATTATGGAGAGGAACGCTAGTTTGTGATATGTAATAGCGCTAAGGAAATATTTAAGAGATTATTCTTTTATATACATGCACCTGAATGGAATTAGTACTCACGAAAGACTTAACCATAGAGAGCACTAGTAGTTGAGAGACGTTCGGAAGTACCTGTTAGGAAGAACTAGATGGAGACAAGTAAAGTTGTTTATAGCTATAAATTGAAGAATGAGATTTCTATAAGTCATAATAATATTTGTAACTTGACAGTAGTAATAAGTATTCAACAGAACTCTTATGAAGCAAGAACAATGGATTGCCACTCAATCAAGAATTCAAGAGGTATCATACATGAAACAAATATTAGGATAAGAAAAAGAGTAATGCATATTTATGAGCCTAAGAAAAAGAGTAAAGAATTATCCCATGTAAACAAAATAGAGAACCTCTTGGTTATGATACAATTACAATTGATGAAGCGAGGTAAAGAATGAATATGTAGACACTTAAAAGTTGGTGACTTCAGAACCAGCATCTGAACTATGGGACTTGCGATAATTTGTTCAGTATCGAGAATTTCAGATCCCGACAGACTTCAGGAATCCATTTTGTTAAAAAAGGGATTCGAGGACGAATCATATTTAAGGGGGGAGAATTTGTAACATTCGGTGACCCCGATGACTTGTACATTACCAGAGCCTGAAGACTATTATAGTTCATAGGTTTAATACTTGATATAAATCATGTTCGAGAAAGTATGTGCTCATAAAACAGTGTTCGGGACATTCAGAAGATTTCTTGAAATTTCGACGCAGAACTTTGTTACATTCCACCTTAAACAGCCTTTAATAATTGGGCCGTAACATTTTCATATGATCTCTGATTTTATGAATAAGTATCGTCGAAAGCTTAGACCAAGAAATATAACTTCTGTATTGAAACCTTTTCCAAATTCGGACCAGAAATGGGTCAACAATTACAATTTCCGCGACTGCTACAATAATTTCGAGAATTAACAAGAAATTGGGTGATGTGGCAAGATGTGGACCATTCATTTGCAACACAAAAATCAACTATTGCTCTATAAATAGAGCATTATTCACTCATCTCTTGAGGAGCCAAAAACGTGAGGGAGAGTTGGGATAACTTTTTCATTTTTTCATATGCTATCTTTGGAGTGATTGATGATGTTTCCAAGCATATCATGACAAGTAAGCTTCTAACTTCCATTCTATTTTTATTTATTAAATGTTGAACAAGGAAATTAAAGCCCCAATTCGAATCCTACAAACCCTAGAATTTGGAATTGTCAAATGGCTTGATTTAGTTATTGCATGAATTTTTGAAAGTGTTATGGTAATATTAATATGTATTGAGGTTAAGTGTGTGAATGTGTTGAGGGGGAGAGTGTATATGTTTATTGTGTTTTGAGATGGATGAATTGCCATATGAATGTTGATGATGGATTATGATTTTGGTGTATTGATATAGAAGTTTAGAAATGTACCTATAAGAAGATGTTTAAGTGATGATTGTAGATTTCTTGAGTATGGAGTTGAAAAGTGTAATTTAGGCCCTGAAATTGGCCTCGAGTCGCGACGCCATGTACCTCACGTCGAGACGCATTTTGGAAAAATAAGCCCAAATTCGGTTCTATGATGTGCGTGTCGCGATGCACGTAAACTCGCGTCGTGATTCAAAGCAAAAACCAGCTCTCTGTTTCGGCCTTCTCCTGGTCGCGTCGCGACGCGCTAGCCTGTGCGTCGCGACACGTGACCATTTCTCAGGATAAAATTTTTATCCAATCTAGTTTTAACCCTGAATATTAGAGGCCACCCGAAAGGCTTCGTATCATCCTAAATACATACGAGTTACCATAGCACAAATATAGATCATCATATAGAGAAGATAATTTCGGAATTCATCCTACGACATGAATTCTAATTAAGTTGTTCATTGGAAGTCATCGCAGGAACCACAAAACATATCAGAAAAGTGACTTTATGCTAGTAGAACTTCAAATCTGTGAGTGGACACGACCCTTTTAAATTAAATTTAATTTTGTTAATTTTATATCAGACTTATTTTTACGTTATAGGGCGTTAGAGTATTTTTATTACAGTTATTTCATTGAAGTTTATGATTTAAGTTATGTTTGAGAAATAAATGTTTTCCCGAGTATGATTTTATGATTTTCGAGGTATGGGGAAAAACCCACCTCAGTATTTAACTTCATTCAGTTATGGAATTGATGGACAGCACATGTACACATGTAGAGGACTGGGGGGACGGTGATACTTAACGCCCCAGATCCTAGTTCAGGACTAGGGATGACAGATGCCCCTAGATCCTAGTTTCAGAGCTTGGAAGGTAGCATAGATTCGCACCTCCAGTTCTAGTTCAGTGGCTTGGGGGACGGCGATGTTGGACAATTATGACCAATATCATCACTATTTGTAAAAGACATGGTGTTTTTGTACAAATTAACTATGTGACAAAGGAAATTGATATTTTATCATTTTGTAATTGGATTACATGGATATATAAATGATAAAAGTCCATATGGTTAAACCGGATTAATAATATATGAGACAGTATTAATCCACGAATGGTTTGATCATTAAATATCCCTAGTCGTAGTATTATCGAGACTCGACATCGATAATGTGGAATAAACTAGTATTACACTTGTGCGCGTTATAGAAGCTTAATTGCATAGTTCTCATAAATTTAAGTATTGGATACTTATGCAAGTGTGATAAGAGGTTCTGTTAGCCGTTGGATCGGGAACAGCTTCGCTCTGGATAGACCCATTGGAATCCCATTGGTAGTATGACTTTGTGTCTATGGGAATCCGAATCAGGGTAGGTGTATGTGATCTTTAACCTGAGACTTGCATCGCTTATACTTACGACAATCAGTATACTTTGGTATTGGTCATCCGGAGCTTTAACATGTTATGTGTACGCCTCTTCTGGGTTTACTGAGAATCGTAGTATATTGGGTGTGATGTCAATATGGGAGTATCACTTTAGTATATGGATATGATGACCACGTAGGATACGGTACTAGTACTCTTAAATGCTGCAGCTATTGGGATAGTATGACTAGGTCATGATTATCTGATTACAGAGACTAGTTATGCGTGATCCAATATATGCTTCGTACGGAGCAGACACAGCTCCAGCCCTAGGCCTAGCATGTGACATCTGATACTGGATCCTATTATGTAATACTTTGTATACTACGCCTGATACAGATTATATATTCTTTGTTGAATATTTTTGGAGAATTGGGTAGGCACGGTGCTTTGCTAGAAGCCAATAATGTCTTGTAAATCGGTGAGAACGTGGTACGGGGTACGCACGTGTTCGACTAGTCTGATGATCGTATTTACTACCAACATATCCAGGGATCTCTTGGGTCGCTTCCAAAAGATTCACCAATGACATTTGACTCATACAGAATTAATATGGGATTAATTATAAGAGAGAAAAATTAATCTGGGATTAATTACGGCAAAAATTTATCTGGGATTAAATTCGTCTAGAAGAAAGAATGCGATTAATTTGGAATTAATCGATTAAATAATATATTGGATATATTAATTGAAATTGTATTTCAATGCAGAATTAAAATTGGATTTTAATTCGGGCGAACGAATTAATTTGGAATTAATTCGTAAGCGACTATCGTAACAATTTTGCTAGGCATTATTATTTAATTAAATTGGATTTAATTACGTCGCGACGGAAAATTCGTTTAATCGGATTAAACGAATCCGGGCCCAAAGTGTGTTGTGTAAGCCAACTAAATTTGGAATTTAAAGTGGTTGGACCCACTTTACTTACATCACTTGTCACAAAGTTGATGGAAGTGGTTGGGCTTATAAATGTGGCATTTATCTCACACAACTACCAACTTTGGAAGTCAACTTTTTTATTAAGTTTTTGGAAAACAAAATACACTATTCATCTTCTCTTTTTCTCTCCAAAACCGTGAGCCTTGTTCTTCCTTGGGAAAATTTTGCTTCACAAATTGGTCAAGCTAGCACTTTGGGAGTTATTTTAAGGTGATAGGGAAACTCACCCAAGAGTTTTGAACTCAACACCAAACTTGGAGCTTCTACATCCAAAGAAAATTTTGAATTTTCCAACCGATCAATGTAAGTATTCCGCAACTTATCTTGATTTATTCACACTTTAATCATGTTTAAAGATCATTGGCATGTCTTAGAGACACTAACAATGGTATCAGAGCCATCTAAGCATGATTTGAAATTCTAGGGTTCTTAACTTTAATTTGGGAATTTTTCTTGGAGCATTTAATTTTCTAAATTGATTGTTTGGTTAGTCTTGGATGATGATAACTAAGAGTTATGTATGGTTGGATTGTGAAAAATTGATTGGATAAACAATTCCCTAAAATTCTTACCTTGGCCGAACATATACCCTAGGAAGAACTCATGGTGAATTTTGGAAATTTGACAATTGGATGTGTTATAAGCATGAAATTGTTGGGGTTGGTGCTCAGAGTGCCAATTCCCAGTTGTATTTCTTCATGAATACTTCTGTAACACGTTATTATTTTGAATAATATATGCAGTTTCTATAATATAATATATCTTTTAATATAGTAAAGACGTAATGACCTTAGAATGACTAGTCATAGTGCTGTTGCAAAAGCGTCGCAACTGACATTGAGTTGTATCATGACGTTTTCATTCTCAGACAGTTCCTGGTTAAGGTTTACACTACTTGGTCAGTATAGTAAACCCATTGAGACCGATACATGTCGTATACTGAAATATATTATTCCAATGGTTTCTCAATGAGCCATAAGTCTTGGAGACTAGTATAGACGTGTAGGTGTTTATAGCGGATAAACACTGAACGACTCACCGAAGATTCTTAATGGATGGTACACCAACGTCAATAAGAATCTTATCGGGTTGAGTAGCACTTGTGATTCTTCGACTTGAGATACCACTGTAGGCGCATGAGACATCTTCCACACTTAGATGGCAGTCATGTCACTGATCTATTTAGATCAGACCTCCGCTTGTTCGTTGGGTGTGGATAGATCATCAGGGTGTCCTGTGTGTATCGAGATATGATCTGTTAGTTCTGTGTATCAGAGCATAGGTAGTCCATAAGATTAGCAATCAGATAAAAACCATGGGCCCGTGGTACAATTTAGAAGTTAGTTCTAAATGTTCTTTTTGAGATTGCTAATAGAATAGTCCACTGGATAATCCCTATAGAGATTTGACATTTACATCTATATCTCTGGGATTTATCCGGATACCTGTGACAGAGGAATTATACATTTTCCATGACCTCGACCTGTATGATTCAGCGAGTTATCTGTGGTCGTCATAATTTACGGGTGGATAAATTATGGACACGAAATTGGATTTCGTGACGAATATGCCTGAATCTATAGAGTCTCACTAATGAAATATACTCATAGAGCACTAGGGCAACAATTATAAATAATGTTGATTATTTATAAAGTCGTTTAAAGGTTAAACGCAAAATACATGTGTAGGGACCCGATAGTCATTTCCTTAATTTTTGTGTATTTGTATTTAATGCTTGATTAATTCAAATACACATTAATTAATTATCAAATTGAGATATTTGACTAATATCATAAATGTATATGTATTTTATATTTATTGTAAATATAATACACATATTTAATATATTGTATTTGATTAATTAATTAATTAATTGTTAAATGATTAAATTAATTAAAGTATGAATTTTTTAAGTTATGATATTTTATTTAATGACTAAGTTGCAATTGTTGACTTGTATGAATATATCATTAAAGTGTAATGATCATTAAAATAAGTGGACAAGTTGCAAAAATTAAATGAAATACAAAACAAATATCTAGATATTAATTTACCAAATTTTCGGCCAAGGCTTACTTTTTTGGTATAAATTGTTTTGTTTTCATTTAGGGTTTCACAACCTTGAAACACTTATCAAATACTCCATTAAAAGGAAAACAAAGAAGCTTGAAGAAAAGAAAAGAAAAACAAAAAAAGCTTGGATTTTAGTAAGTTTTTCCAACTTGCTATTAGAAGGGAAAATATTCCTTGAGTTCTAGGCTTTATGATATGAGTTTCTTTTGTTTTTATATTCTTTATTCTTTGTATTTTTTATGGATGAAAGATTTGAAAAGTGTTGAGCATGTATAAATTGCAAAAGAATGCTTCTAATATGTTAATAAGCACACTTTTGATAGTTTGAGAAACTTGTTGCTAATCTAGAGTTGTTGACCCACTCTTAAATGACCTAGATTTGTTCTATAGTTGTTTCATTGTGGTGAGGCTTGATTGTAATGAAAGAAACATGATTGAAGTATTGGATTTTGTTAATTTGGTCTAATTTGTCCAATTTGAAGAAATTGAAAAATTAGGGTTTAAGACCACTTCCAAATTGGGGATTTTAATTTATATGGTGTATTTGGATGTGTATATGATACATATTAAATCTTATGTTGATTGGATTTCATTTGCATGTGTTTTGAATAATGGAAGTGCAAAATTCACTTATTCCCCCTTAATGAGGCTCACTGCCTTGGTGGCTAAAATTGGGATTTTTGTTGCTAATTGTATTTTGAAATTTGGGATATGTTAAATTCATCTTAGTAATGATTTAGAATAATTCATAATTGTTTTAAAAAATTTCGGACTAAAATGAACAAAATACAAAGTATAGGGGTAATTCGGTAATTACACAAAAATCGGATTTCTTGTGTAATATTTCATAATTTGATTATCGGGTAATTAAATAAATAAGTTTATTTAATTAATCTAAGAAAAAGTTTTAAAATCGAAAAATTTTAATTTTCCACTATTTCGTTGCGTTACCGGATATCCGCAATAAAACCCATTCAGAAATGAATATTGATTGTTGATTTAATTGGATGGAAATCAAAATTTGGTTATAATTTCTTGCTGTTGTCGTGAGTATGAAGCATGTTGGATGAATTGATTTTGCTTAAATATTGTGTTGGACATGAATTGAAGGTAAAACATGATTAATTAAATTAATCAATGTTTTGGAAATATTAGATTAATTAATTAATTGTGTTAATTACACTTAATTGGATTAATATGATATTTAGAATAATGTATTAATCTAATTTGTTGTATTTGGGCTAATTGCTTGGTTGGGCCAAATGGTTTGGACAATTGGGTTGGATCCAATTGGACCTAAAACCATTTCCATAAAGTCCAAAATATGACGTTGGGCCTTTTATTATTTAATTTGGTCTAATGAGCCTAAATTGATTTTTGCCATAGGGTGATTCCTAATTGGGCCTTGGCATTTTGGGTTTGATCCATAATGGCCAAAGCCCATGCCTAAATAATTAATTGAAAGCCCATTAGACTTTAATTGAATTGGCATTGGATGTTAATTGCGCCTTTGAGACCTAATTAGATTGGATTTGGAATCCAAGTCTAAAAAGGCACCTAAAATAAGTGTAATTGTTTAATTTAGAATTAAACATGAATTAGTATTGGATACAATTTAAATTGGATTTAAAATTGTAGTTCAATATAATTTAAGAATACTTACTTTAAGTATTTATTCTTAAACGAGTTGGACTCGCACAAATCAAATCGTTGTATGAACATTAGATGGTCGTTAATCAAAGATTAATTAATTGGATTAAATTGATTGACAACATGCTTTGTGTGAATACTTGGATGTATTCATATGAATAATGTATATCGGATGGATATTAGTTGGGTGTGGGTAATTTTGGAAATTGTTGTAAATATGGTATTTATTAAATTGGACCTGCGTGTCCAGCCTTTCACCTCCTATACTCTTTGTATTTCTCTTCTCACCAATTCCCCTCAATGCAAATGAGGTTTCTTTATGTATTATGTAATTAGGTAGAAGAATGTAAAGTGCTAGCGGGAGAGAGGAAAGAGAGAGATTTGTTCTAGGAACAAATTGTATTATATATCCATCCGCATATCATTATTAAATTTTATTGTGCCTTATTATGATTTTAGAATGCATGTTTAATGGTGTATGATGAGACCTAATCAAAGATAATAAATTGGTTGCCAATTTATGAAAAACCCTCACTTTAATATTAACTGTTTTCCTTCCACTGGGTGGTTCTCTCTCAAGATCCAAGATTGGCTTTGATTTATTGGCCAAAGTCAAGATCATTGTCCATCACAGATGTGTTTAAACCATGAATGTTTTGTTATATATCGCATGTCTTGGGCACTTGTGACTTGTTGGCCAAAGTCAAGGTCAGTTCTGTACATCGACGTGGATTACGAAGCTTTCCCACTGTCAATAGGTCGTGCTTAACTAGAATCATTAAGCTTGTTGAGCCAAAGCCAAGGCTTAGTTGATTCAGAGGAAAAGGTTAGGAAATATAGGGATATATGTTTTGGACTTGGAGGTCCACCTACCGGATCTAGGAATTGGATAGGATCCAATTGATCTTAAAGATCTACCTAGTTAAGTTTCATACAGCTTGTTGGTCAAAGTCAAGGTTGTGTGTTATTTAACGGGATCCTAGCCCACTAGGAAACTCGGTTTCCCGAGTACTCAACAGAGGGTTAGAGGCTCACCGAAAAATAGTGGGAGGCCAGTATTAAATTTGTAATTTTCTTTAATACTCGCTAATACACGCTCTTTTATTAATATATCACGTTATATATATATATATATATATATATATAAATTATTATTATTAGTTGGACTAATATTTTTTATTACTTTCTTTGAACAGTTACATTGTACAAGACACTACTCCACTTGTAGTTGGTTATATAGTTGGACTATAGTAACCATTGCATTTTGAGTGTACCTGAAATCGTTGATTGGATATTTGGACTGTAGTAATCAAGATGGCTGGAAAGATTAGCATTAGAGACATCATCATGGGCGATAATGTCTTTAACGGTGCCAATTTTCCAGATTGGGGATGAACCTCAGGATAGTCTTGGGGGCTGAGAAGTTACTCTATTTGATAGAGAGACCTTTCGGGCCTGAGCCCGGAGTTGAGCAAACATTAGAGCATGAGCTTTAGAAGACTCATCGTGATGATAACTTTACTGCTCAATCTGTCATGCTTTCTACAATGACTCCTCAATTTCGTCGTCAAAACAAGGGATTGGATCCCTATAATATGATGTTGAAATTGAAGGATCTTCACAGATCTAACCTTAGATCTCTAAGTACGAATTGTAAAAGAAGCTCTTTCGCTCGCGTATGTCAGAGGGAACATCTGTCGAGCACTATGTGTCACATATGATTACTGACATCGAACAGCTAGGTCAGTTGGGCATTACCTTCGAGGCTGAGACTTCCATAGATTTGATCTTACAGTCTCTGTCTGATTGCTAGGGCGGGTTCATCATGAACTACAATATGATGAACCAATAGAAGACTCTTGGAGAGTTGATGGCGATGCTGAAAGAGGCAGAGCCAAAGCTTCTGAAGGGCAAGAAGCGTGAGGCGCATCTTAATTCGACATCCCATAAGGCCAAGGCTTGGCCGAAGGCTTCTGGGGGTGTGAAGAAGGAAAAAAAAGGGTAAGGCCAAATCATCACAGTCTTCTGGGAAGACTAAGGACAAATCCCAAGATGTCTACCTACACTGTGGCAAACGGGGTCACTAGAAGTGTGACTTCCGTGAGTACAAGGCGCACATGAAGGAAGTGAAGGCGGGCAAGGCTCCGGCTTCATGAATGTTTGTTATTGAAATAACATGTCCACTACTGGTTTAAAAATTGGATTTTTGATTCTGGATATGGTACTCACATATGTACTGATGTGCAGGATCTGTAGATTAGCAGGAGACTGGCTTCAGGTGAGATCGACCTACGAGTCAGAAATGGGACGAAGTCGCTGTTTGGCCGATGCACCTATGTTTTGAATCTGCCCTCGGGGCAAGTAATTACATTAGGTGAGTGTTATTTTGTACCTAGTTTGACTAGAAACATTATCTATGTATCTAATTTAACCCGATCGGGAATACCTTTGTATTCCGGAACACTATGTGTTTTGTATATAAAGATGATTTTTGGATATGTACATCAAATGTTAATAGTGGTCTTTATATTTTGAATATAAACGAATCTCAAACATATAACATGACAAAAAAGGCTCAAATTGAGTAAATCAGATGAAACTTATATGTGGCATTGTCGTCTGGGACACATTAACAAGACTCGTATATCCACTTTTTCGAAGAATGGATACTTGGATGGATTTGATCCTGATTCATATGACGTATGTGAATCTTGTTTATTAGGCAAAATGCCTAAAACACCTTTTAACGGTAAGGGTGTACATGCCACCGATCTGTTAGCCCTCGTTCATAGTGACGTATGTGGGCACATGTCTAGCCAGGCTAGAGGTGGATATGAATATTTCGTAACCTTACGGATGATGCATCGCATTATGGTTATGTGTATCTTATGAGACACAAGTCAGAAACTTTTGAGATATTCAAAGAGTTTCGACACGAAGTAGAAAACCAGACCGGCAAAAGTATTAAAACATTACGGTCGGATCGTGGTGGAGAATACTTAAGCAATGAGTTTCAAGATTACTTGAAAGAGTATTGTATTCTTTCACAGTGGACTCCTCCCGAAACACCTCAATTGAATGGTGTGTCAGAACGGAGAAACCAAACTTTGTTGGACATGGTAAGGTCAATGATGAGTCATATTGAGCTACCAATTTCCTTCTAGGGATACGCATTGAACAGTGAAATACTTATTTTGAATAAGGTTCTGTCAAATTCTATTGGACAGACTCCATATGAAATATAGACAGGAAAAAAAACCAGGTTTCTCATTCCTGAAGATTTGGGGATGCTGGGCATATGTTCAACGTTTGGATGGTACCAAACTAGAACCCAAATCGGAGGATAAGGCCTATTTGTAGGTTATCCTAGGGAACCAAAGGATATTACTTATACAACCCACAAGAGAACAAATATTTGTTGCTCTCCATGCGGTTTTCCTAGAAAAGGAATTCATGAATGTCAGTGAAAAGTAGGAGGAAAGTAAAACTCGATGAAAATCGGAGTGATACTGTTCCTGGTACCGACCCCCCTCACGGAACACGAGGAGTCCATCATGAGAGACTGTTCCACCACAATCTTCTAATACACAAGAACCGCGTAGGTCGGAGAGAGTCAGAAAACAACCTGAGAGGTATGGGTTTCTGATCTCACCTCATGTAGATATTAATCTTATTGAGGAAGATGAACCGGCTACGTATGAAGAAGCGATACAAGGTATCGACTCCGCTTTATGGCAGGATGCCATGAAATCCGAAATGGATTCCATGTATACCAACCAAGTTTGGATACTGGTTGACACACCAGAAGGCATTAAGCCTATTGGTTGTAAATGGGTCTTCAAGAGGAAGACAGACATGGATGGCAACATACAAACGTACAAAGCTAGGCTTGTAGCGAAAGGGTATCGTCAATGACATGGTGTCGATTACGATGAAACTTTTTCACCCGTTGCCATGATGAAATCCATTCGAATAATGCTTGCTATTGCTGCATATTTCAATTATGAAATATGGAAGATGGACGTCAAAACCGCTTTCCTTAACAGAAACCTTTTGGAGGATGTTTATATGTAATAACCTGATGGTTTTTTCGTGCCAAAACATGCAAACAAGGTTTGCAAGTTAAATCAATCCATTTATGGATTGAAGCAAGCATCGCATTCTTGGAACCAACGTTTTGATAAGATCATAAAAGAATATGGTTCCATTCAAAACGAAGATGATTATTGTGTATATAAGAAGGTAAGTGAGAGCGCACTGACATTCATTGTCCTATATGTTGATAATGTATTACTTCTCGGCAATGACATTCTCATGCTACAATCAGTGAAAGCTTGGATTTCATTAAAATTCTCCATGAAAGACCTGGGAGAAGTAGCCTTTATTCTGGGAATAAGGATCTACGGGATAGATCTAGAAAATGTTTGGACTCTCCCAGAGCTCGTACATTGACAAAGTGTTGAAGATATTCAACATGGATCAGTCCAAGAGGGGGCTGCTTCCAGTGTCATATGACGTCTCTCTATCTAAGGACATGTGTCCTAAAACTCAAGATGAAAGAGATGCAATGAGTCGGATCTTGTATGCTTTCACAGTCGGATCGATCATGTATGCCATGATATGTACGCGACCTGTTGTCTCATATGCTTTGAGCTTGTGCAGTCGCAATCAGGTCGATCCAGATGATGGTCACTGGATTGATGTTAAGAACATCCTTAAATATCTCAGATGAACTAAGGATGTTTTCTTAGTTTATAGAGATGGAGAACTTGAGGTGACTGAATTCACCGATGCAAGTTTCCAAACCGATAAAGACGATTGTAAGTCACAATCAAGGTACATATTTTGTTTGAACAACGAAATAGTGCGCTGAAAATATTCCAAACAAGATATTGTTACCGAATCAACAACATAAGCGGAATATATTGCTGCAGCTGAGGCAGCAAAAGAAACATTTTGGGTCTATAAATTCTTAATTGGATTAGGAGTAGATCTGTTAGCAGCTGAGCTGGGCTACAACACAGGCTAAGGAACCACGGTCTCATCAATTATCCAAGTATGTACTTCGACGGTTTCATCTGATTCATGAGATCATACATAGTGGCGATGTCAAGATCGAAAAAGATCGCATTAGATGATAACATTGCAGATCCGTTGACGAAAGCTATTTCCCAGCAAAAGTTTGAGCAACCTGTACATAGTTTAGGTGTTGGACACTTGATTGATTGGCTATAGGCCAAGTGGGAGATTGTTGGACAATTATGACCCATAACATCACTATTTGTAAAAGACATATTTTTTTTTTTGTACAAATTAACTATGTGACAAAGGAATTGCTATTTTATCATTTTGTAATTGGATTACTTGGATATATAAATGATAAAAGTCCATATGGTTAAACCGGATTAATAAGATATGAGACAGTTTAATTAACCACGAACGGTTTGATCATTAAATATCCCTAGTCGTAGTATTATAGAGACTGGACATCGATAATGTGGAATAGACTTGTATTACACTTATGCGCGTTATGGAAGCTTAATGGCATAGTTCTCATATATCTAAGTAATGGATACTTATGCAAGTGTGATAAGAGGTTCTGTTAGCCGTTGGACCGGGAAGAGCTTCGCTCTAGATAGACCCATCGGAATCACATTGGTAGTATGACTATGTGTTTATGGGAATCCGAATCAGGGTAGGTGTATGTGATCTTTAACCTGAGACTTGCATCACTAATACTTGCGACAATCAGTATACTTTGGTTTTGGTCATCCGGAGCTTTAACAGGTTATGTGTACGCCTCTTCTGGGTTTACTGAGAATCGTAGTGTATTAAGTGTGATGTCAATATGGGAGTATCACTTCAGTCATATGGAGATGATGATCACGCAGGATACGGTACTAGTACTCTTAAATGCTGCATCTATCGGGATAGTATGACTAGGTAATGATTATCCGATTACAGAGACTAGTTACGTGTGATCCGATATTTGCTTCGTACGGGGCAGACACAACTCCAGCCCTATGCCTAGCATGTGACATATGATACCGGATCCTATTAGGTAATACTTTGTATACTACGCCTGATACAGATTATATATTCTTCGTTGAATATTTCTGGAGAATTGGGTAGGCACAGTGCTTTGCTAGAAGCCAACCATGTCTTGTAAATCGGTGAGAACGTGGTACGAGGTACTCACGGGTTCGGATAGTCCGATGACCGTATTTACTGCCAACATATCCAGGGATCTTTTGGGTCGCTTCCCAAAGATTCACCAATGATATTTGACTAGTACAGAATTAATCTGGGATTAATTATGAGAAAGAAAAATTAATCTGGGATTAATTGCGGCAATAATTTATATGAGATTAAATTCGTCTAGAAGAGAGAATGTGATTAATTTGGAATTAATCGATTAAATAATATATTGGATATATTAATTGAAATCGGATTTCAATGCGGAATTAAAATTGGATTTTAATTCAGGTGAACGAATTAATTTGGAATTAATTCGTAAGCGACTATCGTAACAATTTTGCTAGGTATTATTATTTAATTAAATTGGATTTAATTACTTCGCGACGGAAAATTCGTTTAATCGGATTAAACGAACCCGGACCCAAAGTATGTTGTGTAAGCCAACTAAATTTGGAATTTAAAGTGGTGGGACCCATTTTACTTACATCACTTGTCACGAAGTTGATGGAAGTGGTTGGGCTTATAAATGTGGCATTTATCTCACACAACTACCAACTTTGGAAGTCAACTTTTGTATTAAGTTTTGGAAAACAAAATACATTATTCATCTTCTCTTTTTCTCTCCAAAACTGTGAGCCTTGCTCTTATTTGGGAAAATTTTGCTTCACAAATTGGTCAAGCTAGCATTTTGGGAGTCATTTTAAGGTGATAGGGAAACTCACCCAAGAGTTTTGAACTCAACACCAAGCTTGGAGCTTCTACATCTAAAGAAAGTTTTGAATTTTCCAACCGATCAATGTAAGTATTCCGTAACTTATCTTGATTTATTCACACTTTAATCATGTTTAGAGATCCTTGGCATGTCTTAGAGACACTAACAGGTGATACGTAATGCCCCAAGCCCAATAGTTTCAGGGACAGTAGTGGTATGCTTTGGGGGACGGCGATACATAACGACCCAAAGTCATGGATTTGCACCCCTGGCTCTAGTTAGGCGTATGAGGGGACGGCAATACGTAACGCTCACATACGTCAAGTTTTTCATAGACAGATCAGTTTTGAGTTATAGGTTTTCAAAACCAAATTTTCAAAAGAAAATTTCATAAAAAGATTTCCAGAGTGAAGTTTTCTAGAAAGGAAAGTTTTCAGAAACAGTAGTTTTATATAAACTTTCAGAAAAGATTTTCTCAAATGTTTTTAGAAAAGATTCAAATTGATTTTTAAAACATGAGTTTCTTAAAGTATTTCAGTTTTAATTACAAAACCGTCCACTCACTTAGATCGTTCAAACGATCTAATATCCCCACGGTGCTTTAATTTTGCAGGTTCTTGGAGGACAAGCTTGAAAGGATGGATACTGATTACAACTACTAGAGGGTTTAGTCCACCAGTTCAAGTCAGATAGAGTACAACAAAGTCATGCATTGGTTAATAACTGTGTATCAGTCATTGTTATAAGTACAAGTGTTCTAAACATAGTTGTAAATTGCATTTGTTTTTAAGTGTACAGTAATGAGTAGTGAGTTATGTTTTTATTTTGATGAGTTGGGCATTGGTCCCATGCATGAGGATGCATATAAAATGAGATTAGCAGTTGTCAGAGAGTCAGAGGCTTATGGGGTTAGTACGGTCTATTCGCTGCCGGTAACATCTCCCGGATTGGGGATGTTACATCGGCGCAATAGAGCAAATGGATTTCACTATTTATCTTCTTCCTCGTTTGTATGAAATCGAGTGTCGTTTGGTAAAACCATCATTGCAGCCTCATTGTATGTTCAAAGAGCTTCAATTTGGTGGGTGGCTCGACGCGTGGATCGAAGCAATGAACCGAGATCGAGATAGGGGAGATGAGCGTATTTTTATTCATTTTCAAGCCAATTTCGGCAATATGGGGGCCGTCGCCGGCCACCATTGGAAGGAGGGTGGGCGGGCACACTGGCTAGTGACATCCCACTAGCCGGCGTTGGCCACCACTCTCATGCGCAAGACAATGGGTCAAGTGAGGGCTTTGAAGAAGGTTAGGCCATTTTGCAAATTCTGAGAAATTATGGGTATTTATAGAAGATTTTCTAAAAATTACAGACAGCCCTGCAAAATTACAGTTAGGTCATTGACGTTGAGGTATTTCGGAAATTTATATTTTTGAGATACTTCTAATATAAATTTCGAAAAATATTCAACATGAAAGTTGTTAGTCTTTGAAAGACCTTTCCACCGGATTAAAAATAAGCTCAATCAAATTTTGTTTGCTATCTCTATAGCTGAAATAACGAAATATACTCCTATAAAAATATCTAAACATATGCGTAACCAATCATTTTGAGTTACGTGATTTCCAATGCAATAAAATTCTAATTTAAAACATTCCAATATATTTTTAAATACGTAAACTGTTATTCTCCAATATCATCTCATTTCGAGACCTAAACTTTAAACCAAAAACCTTCCAACTTGTTCCGAAAATTTGGGATATTATATCTTTATGAATTTAGATATATGCACTTATTGAGGGGGAGTTATTTTTTATGATAATTCTTATGTGATTTGCATGAAGTTTTCAAATGATATGTTGTGTATAGCTCTAGGGAAAGCTATTTTAAAATATGGTCATATGCATCTCTATTAGTTAAACTGTCCAAATGTACATAATGTATGCTTAGATTATATTGGATTACTTGTAACCATATTTTAATTGATTTTATTCCTGAGATTATGTATATTTTATCTCATTGAGGGGGAGCTTGAGCACAAATTGATTAAGTTTTAATAGCCCTCAAATGGAGAAATATTTTGTAGCATAAATGTATGTTTTCTTAGTAGCATATTTTTGTGTATACTTGTATGAATTAGGGAGCATATTAGAAACTTGATTTCATGCCTTAGAACTTAATTAAACATATTTTTTATCTTATCAAAAAAGAGAGAATTTTGGCATGTATTTTAATCTTATTTTGAGTGCTTGTGAACACTTGTTTAAATTTGTAAACATATTTAGTGAACATATGTTATAAAAAGTGAACATATGTTTTATTTTACTAACTTGTGCTTGAAGTGTGTTTTTTATAATGACAAAATAAATGAATATTTATCATCATCAAAAAGGGAAAGGTTGTTGACCTTTTAGGTCTCACACCCTATATTGATTTTAATGATAACAAACCATGTATCAATGGCATAATGGTAAATGCGCCCTTACAAGTATTTCATGGATATCAAGCATCAAAACTGAGCTCAAGATAAAAAAAAATCAAGTGGAGCTCAACAACATTTAAGATTGAAGAAAATTAGCATATGTTATATTGCTTTTAATCTTATAATGCTTGTTTAAGTTAGATTATGCTTGATAAGCACTAAAAAAACTCAAATTTATTTCACATGCATAAATCTTTCAAAAATACAAGTTTTCATAAAGATTAAAAAACTTGTGTATGAACTTAAATGATTTATCATTTCAAGCTTTTTGAACTTCAAAAATACATATGATTTAGATGAAAAGGTAAATGTAGTTTTTTTTTTTTAAATATATTTAAGTTGTTATTTTTTTTTTATTTGAAATGAGGACTAAAATATTATTAGGGTTGGTGCTCTGAGCACCAATTTCTCTTATATTTCCTTGTAAATACTTGTATAAATATTTTATTATGAATAAATAAACAGTTTCTACAATATGAATTCTTTTATTATATGGTAAAGACGTAAATGACCATAGAATGATTGGTTATGATATTGTTTCCAAAGCGTCGCAACTGACATTGAGTTGTATCATAACATTGTCATTTTTAGATTGATCTTGGTCAAGGTTTACATTACTTGGTCAGTTAAGTAAACCCGTTGAGACTGGTATATGTCGTATACTTGAATCTTGGATTCTAATGGTTTCTCAATGAATCATGAGTCTTAGAGACTCGTATAGACATGTAGGTGTTTATATCGAAAAAATACTGAACGACTCACCGAAGATTCTTAATAGATGGTACACCAACGTTAATAAGAATCTTCTCAGATCGAGCGAGCATAGTGGTCCTTTGACTTGAGATACCACCGTGGATATATAAGGTATCATCCACACTTTGATGGCAGTCATGTCATCGATCTATTTAGATCAGACCTCCGCATGTTCGTTGGATGTGGACTGATCCTCAGAACATCATGTGTTATCAAGATAAGGATCCACCAGTTCTGTGTACAGAGCATAGATATCCATTATTGAATTAGCAATCTATTAAATCCATAGGCCCGTAGAACACTGAAGAAGTAAGTTCTAAGTGTTATTGAGAGATTGCTAATAGAAACGTCGACGAGATTATACCTATAGAGATTTGACGTTTATATCTATATCTCTGGAATAATTCGGATACTTGTGACGGATGGATTATACATATGCAGTGACCTCGACCTGTATGATTTAGCGAGTTTATTTGTGGTCGTCATAATTTACGAGTGGGTAGATTATGGACACGAAATTGGATTTCGTGATGGATATGCTTGAATCTAGAGAGTCTCACTAATGAAATATACTCGTAGAGCACTAGGGCAACTTTTATAAATAATATTGATTATTTATAAATCGTTTAATGGTTAAACGAAAAATGCATGCTTAAAAGGTTACCTGTCATTTTCTAATTTGTGTGTATTTAGATTAAATACTTGATTTTATTAAATACACATTAATTATTTGTCAAATAAAGTATTTGACATATGTTCCAAATATATGTATTATGGAATAATTAAAGTAAATGTGATACGTGTAATTAGATATTTGTATTTAGTGATTATTTAATTATTTAAATATTAAATAATTATGATAATTATTTACATTTATCTTTATTATTATTATGCTTTTAAATGGATAATTTTGATTGGTGCATATGTATTTTGCTTTTTGAAAATGGTAGTCAAATTGGATTTGAATTCTTTAATTCTTAATTAAGAAATTGAAAAATTCAAATTTACCATTGTTATCCTTGCTAAAGTCGGCCAACCCTAGGTTTAAAAGCTTTTCATTTTTCATTTTGCAACACTTTATGCCAAGCCTAAAAGATTACAAAACAATAGAGTTGAGAGAAAAATACAAGTGCTAAAGCTTGAAGTTTAGAAAAACTTGGAAATAAAAGGTATTTTCATTCTTTTCTTTTCTAAGAAATTGTTTCTATTGCTTTATGCTTCAGCATATGATGTTCTCTTGTGTTTTTACTCTCTTAGTTTTTTGACAAGTTGGTTGGAAGCATTAATGAAAGATGTGAGCATGTATGTTCAGGAAGAAAGCTTATAAAGTGTTATTAAGCTCTCTTTTAGTCATTAGATGACTTGGTTGCCATTCTAGAGTTGTTAGGCCACTCAATGATGACCTATAATTGTTCTTGAGTTGTTTCATGGTGGTAAGACTTGTTTGGTATTGTAGAGATTAGATTAAAGTGTTGGATTGAATTAATTTGGTGTAATTTGTTCAATTTGTTAAATTTATAACCCTTTCCAAATTTGGGGCTTTTCATGTATGTGTTGTATAATGATGTATATTTAATTTGGTGTTGATGGATTTGATCTCGACTGTTTTAAACAAGATTGGACCAAATTGATCAAAATTGAAACTTAGTGGGCTTCACGGCAATTTATAGAAAATAAGGTATTTTCGGTTGCCAATGTGTATTGATGTGTATGACATGTTTAAATCATTTTGGTATTGATTTGGAATCACTCGAAATTTTAATAGACAATATAGGGACCAAAATGATCAAAATGCAAAGTTTAGGGGCTTTTCGGCAATATTGAAAAATTCTGAATTTTTGGGTAAAAATCTGTTTTGTTGAGTATTGAGTGATTAAAATAAATTAGTTTGTTTTAATTACCCAATAATAATAAAAGAAATCGAAAAATTTGATTTTTCGGCATTCCGCTGCGCTACCCGTACTGATTGCTTAAAACCCCAACAAATATGATATTTTCAAAATTCAGGGTATTTGGTCAACATAGAGTTGTCCACTCATTTTTCTGCGCGAATAAGAAAAATGAAAATTATAAATCCAAGCAATCCAGTCGCAGTTCGATCTACCGAACTTCGTAAAAATTTTGACGATTAATTTTCAACGGTCATATGTTACATCAGCATATAGGTCGACCAAACTATTACCATGCGTCTTAGGTTAACTGAACTTAGTAAAAAAAACAGATATAACAGCTAGTTTTCGAAGCCAACTATAAATTGAAGTGATTGGGGCCATTTTTCTCTTGATCAATATTTTCCAATCTATTTGAGCTCATACTTAATTAAAAAATAATCAAGCTCAAACTTATACTTAATTTGTTAAATTTATTTATTTTAAGAGCTTGTTCATTTGTTGGAGCTTTGTCCCTATTTGATTTGTAATGTCAAACACTTGGACCATCTTTCAATCAGAGTTGTGAAATTTGATTCACACTCATAAGTTAATTGGATCCCCTTTGGGCCCAGTAAAGAAGAATTTGTAAGGATTTCATTGGCACCCAGAAATCCAACTGTATAATGAATCATCATGCGGGTTGCTTAAGGATTGGATGTAGGCGGAGTTGCCGAACCATGTAAAAATTAGCATGTGTACAATCTCTCTAACCCTATCTCTCTACTTTGCATTTGATTATATTTTATTGAGATATTTGAATATGTGTTTTGCAATAAATATTCGGGATAACATAATTGAATTGGTTACAAATTTTGAGAGTATTGAAACAAATAATATTTATTGAGGTTGTGTTTATTGTGGATGGAGTTAGGAGTTTGAAATATTGAAGTATTGAATGACTAAATTTGGGAGTGTTAGGCTTGAATTATGAATTTGAGATTAGTTAGAGCTTTTATTTTTTAATTCTCAATTCACTCCCTCTAATGTTATTTAGAACATATGTCAGTGGAATTTCAATATCATCTCATTCAGGTAATAACCGTATAATATCTTAGTTTACCCTAAACACTGAATTTACACAAAAGCATGTTAATTGCTACTAAACAAAGTAAAAAAGCTCTCATTAAGATACAAATCTTATATTTTAGAGGAAAATTACATTTTCTACATTTTAGAGAAAATCTCAGGACTCTAAGCCTAAATCTCATTCATGTAATAATCATATAATATCTTCAATATTATCTCATTCATGTAATAACCGCATAATATCTTTTTTTTTTTTTTGAAACGTTGGAAATTCCGACGGAACAGATAAAACCTCTGACTGTCTCAGACTCTTACAAAAAATGCGTCCCTTGTACTCGAACTCAGGACTTAACAATCGAGTTTCAAATCATTTGCCACGAAGCTTGGGGGCAACCGTATAATATCTTAATTTACCCTCAACACTCAATTTACACGCAAGGCAAGTTAAAAAAGCTCTCATTAAGATACAAATCTTATATTTTTCAGGAAAGTTATATTTTCTACATTTTAGAGAAAATCTCACGATTCTAAGCCTATATCTCTACCTTGTATCTTTACTCAAAACTCTCACAGGAACCTTAATTCTTGTAATGGATTGCCCCCTGTAGCCCTAACCAATAGAGAGATCCCTATCACCTGTATAAAAGCTGTTCTATCCTAACTAAATAGTGCATATTAAAATCCTGCAACAATAATGTTATCAACTACTATATATGAATCAGATAATATAATATATACAGTATTCACCAAACTAGAGATATTCTTCCCAAATGTTTCTAATAAATTCGTAAACAACACTGAAGCATCGCTTTCAAGTTTCAACCTACAGTATAAAATTTAAAATAAATAAATACAAATACAATCCCTTTTCTAGACTTCTTGAAACGTTACTCTTTTTATTTGTTACCAAAACTGTTTCATAACCGCCAGTTTAATCTGATTTCAAATATTTGAAAGAGAATTTGTTGCACAAAAACTTACAATAATTGCATATGCAATCAATGTATTTTAGGAAACGAAACAAAATTCGATTCACGAATTGCCTTGTGATTACGTGAACAAAACATGATTTATGCATCCTGGAGCATTATACTACTGTTACGATTTCAAGTTAATAAAATAGGGAAGAATCAAATCAACTAAAAAATAAAATACAAAAATGAACCACAATACAAAATGGACACTATATTACAAAATTAGGTCATCTCATCTGGGACATTAACAAAAATGACCTGAAACGAAAATTAGTAAGCATATTCAGATGTTGATCATTAACTTCTTGGTTTGGTTTCGGCTGGGCATCAAAGTCTCTCACCCGTGCTTTGGTCAGTAATAGAAACCCAAGTGGAGGGGGGGATCAAATGAAGAGCATTTTTTAAACAAAATTTGTACATTCAGTCAACCTCCTTGGCACTTTTAAACACCTGCCCCCCAAAGTAGAAGAAGCCCATCAGGATAAAGCGAAATTTTGCATTTTCCTGGTTCATGTTTTTATTTAATATCAGGAATCATGTGAGCCTTGGACCATCAAAGTTATTCGCTTAGCACTGTCTGCACGAAGGCTCTCTCCCTTATATCCAATCTGGTACGAGAAATCATATTCAATATTACCTCAAACACTTGCTCTGGCAGGAATTTGGCAAAATTCTAAAATTATGCACCCTTTGCTACATACTAACTTGCACACTACAAGTATATCTATATTCTAAGACGAATGATTACCTCATTAGGAGCATCAGGGGTGAACCATCGCAACAGTACACCAAGATTTACAACCGCAGGGATCAGCTTGAAAAGCAATGGCGTAGTCACCTGCAAGTGGGTTAATTTTCAATAAATGAGAAACAATACAAGGATATAAACACATTAAGAATACTTGGAAAACTTCCACATTTCAAATTCCTATTACTACTCCAGAAACATGTAATAAGACATCCCACGTACCAGACTGAGAGCTGTTGTGCCAAGAAGCAATAGATACAGTTTTCCCTGCAAATTGAAGAAACTTCAAAACATTTTTGGACAAAACAATGCAAAATGTTTAACAAGTACTGGACATTTCTGATTGTGTAAAATGCCAAAGCCAGACTCGTGTAAAAAACATGCAACAATTTAATCACACTTCTCATTCAAGTCCATCAAGTTCCATTTGGTTGGTTAGATACATTATGGCAAGGAGAGGATCCAAGTTACATTACTGGAAGGCAAATAACAGAATTCGCCATGCATCAATTTTTATTTCATTCCAACATCATTCTCAGCAACCAGTACCAACAGTTTTTCTTTTCCCCTACATTTCACACACCCCATTTCACCCCATCTTTAACCCATGCACAAACACATTAAATAATTCTCCCTCTGAGGTTGCTGTGAGGGGGAACCAATCTTCCACCACAAGAGAAACCAACTGAGCTATCTGCCTGGGGATAACTAGTAGCTGGAGTTGATAGCTCTATTCTAACTAACACATGCATGTGCAAACAATGAATAATGCCATAACTTGTCCGACAAGAAAGATTTTCAAATAAATATCACACAATCATTGATAGGAAATTCACTTTCCATTTAGGATGGATAAAAAAATTAATGGAAGAGGCGAAGAGCAAACCTCAACTAGATGGAGATTTGAAGCACGGCTAAGGAGAACAAAAGCAAATTCTCCAATTTGAGCCAAAGACATCCCAACCTACGCATGGAAAAACTCAAAGCCTGTTGTCCCATAAATTATGTAAAATGTCAAATGAAGGCAAGAATGTGCAATCAGTTCAGTCTAGTCTTACAAGAAGTGAAGTTTTATTGCTGTATCGAAATCCCTTGACAACAATGGCAACCACAAAGGTTTTTACAACAATCACCAACAAAACAGCTGCTAGTAAAATATCAACATGATTCCAGAGGAAATGAACATGAATCAACATTCCAATGCTGGCAAGAAAAAGAGCAGCAAAGAAGTTGCGAATTGGCTCAACCTAAAAATAAATAAGAGCAAAAACATGTGTCATAATTGTCAATAAGAACACATGATAGATAATACAGGAAAATATAAAATCAACATAAACTCTAAGGACAACGAGACTCGTAGCAGTTCTAAAAACATAGAGAAGAAAGTCGGAGAAAAAGATTAAGAGGATATAACATGACTAACTAAAATATGATAGAGCACTATAAACTCTGGCAAATCTACCTCAAAGACCTACTTTAATGGCCACTTTGACTTCGATTATGAAAACATGGTTAATTATGCAAAGCTAATTATAATGAGCATCAAGAAGGGTCCATTACACAATATCGCTAATCTTTACATGATAATGAGGCATTCACATTATATGAAAACTCTCGTCATTTTAGATGATTGAGTCCAAAGAAATGCAGCAGAATCATGGAGCTTAGTTTTGAAAATAGAAAAACCTAAAATAAAGGCTAGAGTGGTCAATTGGGAATAATGCAGCAAACTATCCAGGTTACTTATTTTTTTATATCTCTCTCTTTGATTTTGTACTTGTACATGGTTCAAGTTACAACTAGGGTTAATTTTCATGCATCATCATGCAATTCAGCATAAGATGGGTAGAAATTTCAAATTAAAAAGAAAATTTCGATTACTTTTTGTTACTTTTTCTTCTGAGAAAGGAGAATATGCTCGCAATACAAATATACAAGAATCCTTTTTCATCTGAAAAGTTTATATAAATAGTGGCAACTCATAGTCACAATTTTGTTCCTAATAGTTCCAATGATTCACTTAATAACTAACATTTGTATGTACCAAGCACCGACACACGATTTCTAAGCCGAAATTAAAATATATGAATAGAATATGAATTAAAATCTTACTTGTTCAAGTGTATGTTGAGCAAGATCAGTTGTTGATATCATCACTCCAGCAGCGAAGGAACCCAATTCAAGGCTTAGACCCAGCTTATCACTGCACTGAAATGACTTCAAAATCTATGTTACATACATCCACAAACATATGAGTGCATATATTAATTTGAATTAGACAGGAGATAGTCGGTTATCTATTCAATCTACATCACATATGCACGCATGCATAGTTGTAAGGGACTGGGAAGTAAGTTGGTTTTAGTAGTTGAAGAGGTACCTAACTGAAGGGTTTGTTTGTTTTCAAGTTTAAAAATTGACTATGCTTTAAATGTGCGTGTTTTAACATTGAGGAAATGCTATTTACATTTAAACAAAAATTAAGTGAAAATTTTTAACTTACACTTAATAAAAATTTCAAGTAAGTTTATTTGATAGTAATTTTAAAAATACCCCATAAATTTTATTTATTCTCTACCCATATAAATTTACCTATATGCCTAAGGGTTTAACATGTGAAAACAAATTTACTTATTTGTCTAAGGGTTTAACATGTCGAAACATTTATTGTGACATTAATATTCAGATGTTATGAATAAAAATAAATATGTGATTCAAATTTGTTCAGACTTTAGATTAAAAAATTAAAAATAAACACTACCTAAGACGAAAATTTTTATTGCATTTTGTTAGAAATAGGAAAGTATCTCTAAGATTGTTAGGGATATGGTGATTGATTGTAATTGATTGTGTGTAATTATGGGAGATCTATTTGCCTTTTATAGAGAAGGCTGAAGGCTATATTAAGTTTATTCCTGTATAGTTTGAATTAAGACAATACAAAGAGGGTTTCCTCTATTTCTACATGGTATCAGACGACCGGTTGATCCTAGGGCTAGAGTCACCATCTCTTTTTTTCTTTTCTATTTTATTTTTCCGGCGTCTACAGTAACCGCAGAAAGCAGCACGTGACCACCGGCGCGTCCCACGACAACGCCAGTGCCACTAGCCTCAGACAATGCCGGCCATCCCACCCCTGGTGTCTGTTTTGCCATTCGTCGTGTCTTGGTCGTCAGAGCGCCGTTTTCCCGCAACCGAAACCCTAGTTTTTGCCCCGTCGTGTTTCTGCCGTTGTTTCTCATCTCCGGCGACATCCCTCAGCTCCGACGGCGCCAATCTCCCCGTCTCTTGAGCCGCCCTCCTTGCTTCAGTCACACACGCTCTCACGCGCCACTGCCTCTCTGCGCGTCTGTCTCACACGCCCCTGCCTCCTTCAGGGCGTCAATCTCATGCGCCACTGCCTCTCTCTCGGCGCGACTGTCTCCACTCCGTTTTCACTTCCATGGCCAACTCGAGCAATAATCCTCCTCTCCGCCCGTCCGCTTTGGGCAAATCAGGTGCTCACCTTCCGTTATCTCTGGTAATTGTGTTATTACATCTGGAAAACTGTTTGGCCCTTTGGATTATGTGTTGGGCTGCTTCTGTTGAACTCTGGTTTATAGGGCAAGGATGTGAAAACCATTTGACTTCCAATGCTGAAGATATTCCTCCTGACGAACGACAACTTTGGAAGAAAATAGATGTCCAATTATGTAATTTGCTATGGCAGGCTATTGATCCTAAACTCCTTGTTATTTTTAGGCCTTATAAAACCTGCTCCAAATTCTGGGGCAAAGCTCGCTCTTTATACACTAATGATATTCAACGTTTCTATTATGTGGTCTCTAACAGGTTCAGTTTGCATCAGCGGGATATGGATATGTCTGAATACATTGGCATGATAGAATCCCTTATAGAGGAGTTCAATTCTCTCCTCCCGATTACTACAAATGTATCTGATTAGAAGCGCCAGCGCGACCACTTCGTTATGGTCTTAACTCTTCTTGGGATACGGTCCGAGCTTCAGTCAGTCCGCGACCAAATATTAGCTAGTGCTACAATTCCCTCTCAGGAGAATGTCTTCTCTCGCCTTCTCTGTGTCTCTTTTTCAGCTATTATTGACTCTGACCCAACCGAGACTTCCATCTTGGCCGCTCATGGACATTCCCGAGGCGGTCGAGATAATATCCGTCTTCGGACTACTCCGACCAGCCCTCTCAGAATGTTACTTTGTCTGGAGCCGAATATGCAGCTTTCCTCCAGTATCAGGCTCTCAGTCTTCTTCATCTGCTTCCGTTGCTCATACCGGTAATTATGTTGCCTGCATCACTTAGTCTTCACCATTGGGCCCATGGGTCCTGGACTGTGGAGCCTCTGATCATATTTCTGGTAATCCACAACTTTTGTCCTCTTTAACTGGTTATAGTTCTCTTCCTATGGTTACTCTTGCCAATGGTTCTAAAATTGTCGTTAAAGGCATTGGACAGGCCTCTCATGCTCCTTCCTTGCCTCTAAAATCTGTACTTTATGTACCAGATTGTCCTTTCAATCTTATTTCTATTAATAAACTCACTCATGATCTGAATTGTTCCGTCATCTTTTTTAATCATTTTGTTATTGTCCAAGAACAGGGTACGGGACGGATGATTGGTACAGGACGTGAGTCACAAGGCCTTTATCATCTTACGAAGTCGTTGCCTGCGGTCGCTTGCACCTCTACCGATTCTGCTGATGTTCTCCACGACCATTTGGGTCACCCCAGTTTCTCTAAGCTCCAAAAGCGAGTTCCGCAACTTTCTTCATTATCTTCACTTCCATGTGAGTCGTGTCAACTTGGAAAACATACTCGTGTACGGTTTCCCAAGCAAGACAATAATCGGGCCGCGTCCCCTTTTGAGTTAGTTCATTCCGATGTTTGGGGTCTGTGTCGTGTAAACTCTGTTATGGGATTTCGGTATTTTGAGACATTTATTAATGATTATTCTCGAAATACTTGACAGTTTTTAATGAAAGATCGTTATAAGTTATTTCTAATTTTTCATAAATTTTGTGCTGAAATCAGGACTCAATTTGGTGTTCCCATTCGTGTATTTCGTAGTGATAATGCTCGAGAATATTTTTCTGCTCCTTTTACCACCTTTATATCCTCTCTGGGATTCTACAAGAGTCATCATATGCCTATACACCTCAACAAAATGGTATGCTGAATGTAAAAACAGACATCTCATTGAGACGGCTTGTACCTTGTTAATCCATATCCTTTCTGCTAAGTCTACTAAATGCATTTTCTTGGGTTATTCACGGCTTCAAAAAGGGTACCGTTGTTTTTCTCCAGGTAATAATTGTTACCTCATCTCTGCCGATGTCACGTTCTTCGAATCCTCGCCTTACTTCTCTCCTAATACCCAGACCTTTCCCACACCTTCTGCGGTCCTGCTTGTTCCATTCTTCCATCCTACACTTAAGACTGTTCCACCACCTCGTCCTCTTCAAGTATACCACCGTCGTCCTCGCCCTCTATCTTATCTTTCGTCGGCATCGACACTGCAGCCACTGACTCACAACCTGCTCCAATTCCTGCCCCATACCGTAGACCTTCCCGCGCCTTCCACCAGTAAAGATATTTGTTCCACTCGTAATCCACATCCCATATATACATTTCTCAGTTATCATCGTTTATCTGCTCCCTATTATGCTTTTGTCTCCACCTTGTCTTATGTTCCTCATCCTAGAAATATCCAATAGGCCTTATCTGATCCAGGATGGAAACAAGCGATGATAGATGAAATGGATGCCTTACACTCGAGTGGCACTTGGGATTTGGTTTCGTTGCCTCCTGGCAAATCTACAGTTGGCTGTCAATGGATTTATGCGGTGAAAGTTGGTCCTGATGGGCAGATTGATTGACTCAAGGCTCACCTGGTTGCTAAAGGTTACGCAGATATTTGGTTTGGACTATGGTGACACTTTTTCTCCTGTGTCCAAAATTGCTTCCGTTCATTTGTTTCTCTCAATGGCCGCTATGCGTCACTGGCCGCTCTATCATATGGACATCAAGCAGTGTTTAAAAATACGGTGAAAGGCGCCGCCTCGAGGCGGCCACGTCTTTCGATTTTCAGATTTTCGCCGCTTCACACCGCGTAAGGCGGCTGCCTCAGTCCGCCTCGCGCCGAATTGACGTGAGGCGGCACGAGGCGGCCGCCTCACTCACAGTGCCTTTTTTTTTAATTTTCGATTTTTTCCTTCAAAACGACGACGTTTTGAGGGCTCCAAAACGTCATCGTGTGATCAATTTCATTTCGTCTCATTTCATTTGGTCAATTTCATTTCGTCTCTAAGGATCCAAAACGTCGTCGTTTGGTCAATGTCATTTCGTCAATTTATTATGCCTTTTGTTTTCTTTAAATTTATTGTCACATTAAGCATTAGGTGTAGATCCATATAAAGTGGATTCTTGATACAATTCAAATCCAACATTATGGTTGGCTATAATATGGTTTTAGTGAAAATAGTCGTAATTAATATGATTAATCAACATTAATTGTGATTTTCAAAAAAAATTTAATTGTGAATGATATCAAATTAATTTATTTTTAACAATAAAATTATTTATTATAAATATTTAAATAAAAAATAAGTTAGAAAAAATATCCTTAATTAAAATAATTAATTATTAATTAATTAAATTATTAAATATTCATAATAAATTTATTATTCATCAAGAATCATCATTTCATCCATTTATAATTTTTTTTATCGTTCGTATTGAGGTGCCAGCCTCGCCGCCTCAAGGCGGACCGCCTCCCGCCTCAAAGGCCGACCGCCTCGAGGCGTATTTTACAATACAGAAGATTAATAAACATTGTACAGGAAACTAGTCGGAGAGCCGCTAAATGATCTTGGACGATACAGAAGATTAGCCAGAAAGTTGAACTATCTTACAATTACTCGCCCAGATATCTCATTCGCTGTCAGTGTGCTTAGCCAGTTCCTGCAAACTCCATGTGAGAGTCATTGGGATGTTGTCATACGCATTCTTAAATACATCAAGAAAACGCCATGACGAGGATTGTTGTATGAAGATAAAGGCAATACTCAGGTAGTTGGATATTCTGATGCAGATTATGCAGGCTCCCCATCTGACAGGCGCTTTACTATAGAATATTGTGTTTTAATTGGAGGCAACCTAGTATCCTGGAAAAGTAAGAAACAAGCTGTTGTCGCCAGATCTAGTGCGGAAGCAGAATATCGAGCTACGGCCTTGGCAACATGTGAGTTAGTATGGTTAAAACAGTTGTTACGGGAATTAAAGTTTGGAGGTGGGAGTGTGGGACACAAATGAAGCTAATTTGTGACAACCAGGCAGCCTTGCATATCGCATCTAACCTTGTGTTTCATGAAAGGATTAAGCACATAGAGGTTGATTGTCACTTTATCAGGGAGAGAATCTTATATGAATGCATAGTAACTAGCTTTGTCAACTCTGAAGGACAATTAGCGAACATCCTTACTAAGTCTCTTTGCGGTCCTCGTATTGATTTTATTTGTAACAAGCTTGGTGCATATGAATTATATGCTCCAGCTTGAGGGGGGAGTGTTAGAAATAGGAAAGTATCTCTAAGATTACTAGGGATATGGTGATTGATTGTAATTGATTGTGTGTAATTATTGGTAGATCTATTTTCCTTTATAGAGAAGGATGAAGGCTATATTAAGCCTATTCCTGTATAGTTTGAATTAAGACAATAAAAAGAGGGTTTCCTCTATTTCTACACATTTAAATCAATTAAACGAGATCTAGAGATCTATCTGACACTAATACATGTGAGGAAAGTTTCTAAGAGCTTATAAATCACAAGGCAAGGAAAAATAGGAAATGAGACAAACCCAAGCAACAAGCAAGCAGAAAGCCACAGATGCGAGTTGATAGAGTTCATTGGTCTGCAGAAATAACATTTTGGTTAATAGAGTTCACGGTGTCTGCCCAAATAAAATTGCAGTAAATGAGTGTCAACTCTAAACTTAAGTAAAGTATATGCTTACCTGCAATGATAAGCTTATCATTAGCTTAAGAAACCATGGTACACAAGTACGAGATAATATCGTCAAAATGGCCAGGAACGTAATCAGCATCACCAACCTGAAAATCAATATAATTGTCTGAAAATCAGGAAATGAATGTGCTACTAATAAGGCAAAAAGACAACGGTATCCAGATAGCCAAAAGCCAAAAGTACTCATTTTCATCCGATCAACAGGGAAATAACAAATTATCTTGAAGTTGTTACTTCCTAAATACATTAATTGTCCAGCATGTCGTGAAACACGGGATTATTCCAACAGATAAGTTTTCTATTCAATAAAAGGCAGATAAAACATAATAGAGAAACAAATAAGTAAGATTAGAGATGATTCACATAAAAATGATTCAAAGAGAAAAAGTTAAAACTCAAGGTAGGCAAAATACCTCCAGTAACTTTTGAATCATTGCATATAAAAGATATGGTACCTCTGATTCTATACTTACGATTTAGTCATGGATATTACTCCTTGAAGAACACCAGAAGTGCCTCCAAGAACTGGAAGCAGAGCAAAGAGCAAACCCACCGCACAATCCTGTGGAACAACAAGAAATATACGATAAGCAAAAATCACCTTTAATCAATCATCATAAGTAAGCATTTTCAGTTTACAGATATAAAAGCGAGAAAGTTAATACCTGCAAGATTAGGATGCCAATTGTGACCTGACCATGCAGTGCATTTATACTATTTCTTTCCATCAAAAATTTCAAGACCTGCAGCCAAACAAGGACACAAAGTATACAAACATGAATATGATGAGAAATTTTTATATCTTGAATGAGAGAAATATTACAAAATTAGCAAATAGTGATCAAGAAAAGAGTTTAAACAAACCAAAAATACATTCAATTAAACATTTTAATCAACATGAATTTTTCTTTTTTACATCACACTGGAATGTTTTGATGCAGAACACAAAGGATAAACAGAAATAGCACAAAGAAAGAGAAGATAAAGCCAAGAGGCAAAATGATAGGAAAAGAGCCACATGACTGTTTGCTACAACGCAATATGTATTCCTAAAATTCAAGTCTAGCCTTGTCTAGTCTAGTCTAACTGAAAATAAAAACAAGACCACTGTTTATAACGGTCAAACTCTAATCCTTAGCGAATAAGTACAATAATTTTATGAATGAATTCTAGAAATAAAACAGTTGCAGTAATAAAATAAAACTTCCTACATTAAAATAATTCCAATAATTTATTAAACTTCCTAATTAAATATCCCCATCACTCTCCTCCTTTGAAAAGAAACTTGTCCTCGAGTTTGGATGCAGTCTGGAGGATGGAAATTGTAGTGTAGCAGCAAGTTCTCATGCAACTCAAACTTGTAGTCTTCCTCATCTATCTTTCTTCAAATTTTGAAGAAGCCCTACTTCATCTTTTTCTTTCCCTTGTGAGTGACGCTTCGAGGAGATGACGAGTTCCAAGAATAAACATCATCAACATTTGCTCAATGCGCTCTCCAGTTAATTTCACATTTTCAACCAAATTTTCTTCATGAACAACCATCTTGTCCTCAATGTGAATAGGCATAACCATATCAATCTTTTTCTTTCCCTTGTGGGTGACGCTTCGAGGAGATGAAGAGTTCCAAGAATAAACATCACCAACGTTTGCTCAATGCGCTCTCCAGTTAATTTCATATTTGCAACCAAATTTTCTTCATGAACAACCATCTTGTCCTCAATGTGAATAGGCATAACCATATCAATCATCTCGACTTCCACTTGTGCAGTTTAAGCGGCAAGACTTAGTCAATTAATCGACCATTTCTTGTTGACCAACCGCTGATTTAGTTGGCCACCCAAAATCATCGATTTTCGACCTACTAAACAATGATTAATCACTGATTTCTGATTTTTCAAAATTGCCTAATTTGCAAAAGACCTTCCTTTTCTTCATTATTATTCTTCTTCTTCTTAAACTTTGGTCATTTCTCTCGACTTTATGATTATTTAGCCTTTTTTAATGTTCTAAAAAACGTTAAGTGGTAGGCGTACGGTGGGGGAGCGCCTGGCCTTCTAAGCGACACCTCGATGGACGGGCTAAGCAGTACTAAGCAACACTAGGCGGTTTTATTTATTTAAATATTTATAATAAATTATTTTATGGTAAATCATGAATTAATTTGTTACAATTCACTCCCAAAATTATCAAATAATAATCATTTAACCATTTATAAATTGGATAAGTTTGGAGATCGGGTCATACATTGATAACAGTAATAATTATTAATATTTTACCATAAAATTCGATTTATGAAATATTGAAAGTAATTAATAAATAATTTATTAAATAAATTTAGAAAGCACTCACCAATAACAATAAATTGATTTTGAAATTTGAATGCAATCACATTTTATGATAAAGAAGTGTATCAATTATTGATAAGATATTCATTTTTTTAATGATAAAGGAGTGTAAATTGTAAAGCCGTCCACCAAGGAACTTTTTTCTCATTTTTAAAAAAAATAAAATCTCATTTATGTTTCTATCGTTAAAATGTCTTCTTCCTCAATGTTCATCTCTCTATTTTCGACATACAAACCCTAAACCAACAGAAACCCAGTCATGTCCTTATCTTCAATAAGCACTCTTCTTATTATTTGATCAATTTTGAATTTTGATGGTGGATTGTAGCAAACTCGTTTATTATTCATTATAAAATTATTTATAATAAATATTTAAAATAAATAAATAAACCGCGTAGCGCCGCCTAACCCGGCCGTCTAGGTTGCCTATAACATAATATGTCTAGTCCTTAGGGGTGTCAAAAAGATACGGATCCTGCCCGGGTCCGGAAAGACCCGGATCCGCAATTTTTTTTTTGCGGATCCGGGTCCTTATTTTAAAGACTCGGACATAACCGGGTATGGATACGGGCCTGGATGATTCCGGACCCGGGTACCCGGGACCCGATTAAATAAAAAAAAATGAAAATATAAGTAAAAAATCCTAAAAATCCCTAATCAGTATTTCACACATTATCTTCATCTTCTCATTTTTGATTTCCCTAATCTTATCTTCTCTCCAGCTCCATCGACCATCACTCATCAGAATCATCACATCATCTTCATCTCATCAAGTCATCATCTGAATCATCCCTCTCTTCTCAGACTCTCAATTCTCACTTCCCAATTCTCACATCCGCATCATTCATCAACTCATCATTTGCATCAGTCATCATCTGAATCAGCTCTGGATTTTCTTTAATTTTAAGGAATGGATCTAGGTTTTGGAGTTGATCATTAAAAGTTTACATTTTGCTAGTTTTTGGGAGTTCATTTGAAAGGTTTTTCTTTTGTAAATATGGCTTCTGCATGTTCATAGTTAGTGTTTGCTTTTAAGCTTTGGCAAGTGAATCATTACTAGTTTTTTGGGTCATAACTCATAAGCATATATTGTAATTTATCATTACTAGTTTTTTGGCAATAAATTATGTAATTTATCTTAAGCTTTCTTATGTGTTTTGTAAATTATCTCATGCGTTTTGCTTATAAATATTAAGGTAATAATTCAGTTCAGAAGAATAAAAAGTGTTTTGAAAATGAAATCAGTGACTGAAACTGATGGTGAAGGGACTGAACAGTGATTAAAATGCGGATCCTGGATCTGAACCCGAGTTTACCCGGGTCTGGATCCGGATGAGTTTTCCCGGGTCTGGGTCCGGACCCAGGATGTAAAAGATGTTTCTGGACCCGGATCCGGGTCCGGATTTTGCCATCCCTAGTAGTCCTAGTGCCCTTTGGGAGAAGTCGAAAGGAGAGAGGAGTTTTGGAAAATTAAAGTATTTTCACATATAAAATAGGGATTTTATTTGTCAGTCTTTTAAGCAAATAAACTAAACATATGTGATGTCTTCGATGTAAAATGTTTAGCTAAGAATTAACACTATGTCTTTAAGGATGGGTAGCACAGTGCATCTGTCTAGGATACAGAGGCAATGACGAGTTTCCTCTCTTATTAATGCACGGCTAAGGATAAGTCAGAGGTTTGACTTGAATAATCTCTTTCACCCCCTATATGTCTTGCCTTTCTTCTTTGGTATGGTCTTCACGAGGGAAAAGACAAAGGGTAGCAGTCAAGTATGGGGCAAAAGGAATAATCGAAGACTAACCTTGACCATTCTGGAATGAACTAGATTTATTGTATGTTGTATTATGATTCCAATAGTTGGCCAATCCATATACCAGATAGGAACCAAGATCAAATTCAAGTTTTGAATTTTTTATTCTCGGTCATGCGAAATGTCAACTTTACTTTTCCCAATAAATTTTTTATTAAGCCTTCATTATTTTCGATTAATCACAAATCGCATTTGGAGCAATTTGTTGCCGCTTTCCCATTAAACTCAACAAGTTTCCACAACACTTATCTTGATAGGGACATTCCCTTCTTGAATTCGTGAAACACAAATTTCATAAGCATGTGGTCCATCATCCTCAACTGGAACTCTTTGCACAATATTAATTGTCGCTTCATACGATTCCATGATCATATTCCGTTGCTCCCTTGTTGAAGATGAGACTGTTGTAATTGTTCCCACCAAACTGAAACACGTCCTACTAATCTACAAGCAACAAAGGGAACTTGTTTCTCTTGACGAATTCCCATATCTTTTAAACATTGTTCAACCATATCCAGCCAATCAAGAAATTTTCAGGGATGCCAAGAGCCATCTAAGTACGGCACATCATAGATAACGTGATTGGAATGACAATATGCCATAATCAGGAAAATAATGAAAAGTTTGAAAGTTTGACAAAGAAATCCACAAGTCTCACTCGCCAGTAGATGGTGGCTGGAAATACACCAGTGATGCTCAAATCTAGAAGATATGAAAGCAAGGAACAACTTGCAGGCGACTATGAGTACCCAATAGCCACTTGCAACGGTGAAGGCGAATCGAACAACAGAGTTTGTAGGTTTTGGTGTTGCCTTGCATAGTGGTTCCTGGCGGAATATTAAGGGTGGCGATATGTGGGTTTTGGTCTGTGGAGGCTCGTGAATTTGCTGATGTGGTTGGTTGGTGTTTTGGAGGTTTGTGGTGAAGTATGACAGAGTTTGTGCTTTGTGGTGTTTATAGTGAAGGCCAGTTGAGTTTTTAGTGGTTTTTGGCGGAGGAAACGACAGTTTGTGGTGGTTTATGGTGTGGATATGTGAGGAAGAGCGATTTGCCTTGTAGGCGAAATCGTTGTGGTTGTCTAGTCATCTTAACAGTATTTTTTGAGGTTTCCTCAACTGTAGTATTTTAATACTACTGATAGACTTTTTTTGAGGAATTGAGGACAAGGCCAATTTTAGGCTAAAATGGATTACTGTTGAGTGAGAAAAATTGAGGAAATAGCGTATTTTGAGTGAGGAAAGGTGAGGAAATGGTTGTTCTTAAATAGGGGCAAAAAAAGCTATAAGATTACTTTTTTGCCTCCCGACCGAACGAAGTGAGGGAGCCTTTTGGCAAGGGTATTTTAGTCCATTCTAA